>WURV02196379.1:0-11971 GCA_011762755.2 Epimenia babai | reverse complement strand
AGAAAGAGGCCGGGTAATCCAGGAAGATCAGAAAACAGTTGCATCACAAAAAACGGGAGGATCTTGCAGCATATGTGAAAACATGAAGGAATTTTATAGTTCGTTAGTTAGTTAAGAATAGGCTGATTACAAAAATAAATTATTGTCTAAGCAATTCTTGGTCCTATAAATTTGGTTAACATGACAAATTAGCGTCACTTATAAGGGGTGGGGGAGAAACCACCTACTGTGAAAAACCCACCGAGTCTGGACAGACAGTTGCCCTTCTTCCATTCACACCACTCGTTCCAAACGTCTACAGTCGAGCAACATGATATCGCAATATAAGTCTGTGGTAGTTCATGGCTATATGCAATAAGATGACGTCATAACGAGTAGAAAAAGAGACGTAAAGTCTATCCGTAGAACACGGGAAGCACTGCCAAGTCAGAGGAACAAACCCATAACAGAATCACGCTGCAAGGGTTACCCAGACGCTCCATGGGCACAAGGGTTTAAGGTGCTATCTGCCCGAAAGACTGTTTAATAACCCTATACTGGTGAGAGCGGAAATTGAACCAAGTCCGCTTGATTCAAAGTTGAATGCTCTAACCACTATTCTAACTCCCTCAATATCTTCGACATGTTTCATGCCTGTTAATATCTGTCGCTCTTCTATAATAATACATTTTCCTTTTTTCATCCTCATTTAATAGCAGGCACTGTTAAGATATTGTGGACAAAAGAGAAACTCTTCAAACAGAAGTTGCGCTATTAAGGTTTTTGTAAAATATCTAGGTTTTGTGTGATGCCAAAATAGGCTTGCTGTTATTTAGTTTTTGCCTCAAGGTTAGAACTGTGTGTAATAACGTCACGGTTAATCATATGGGGTCCTCCCAATATATCCCTTCTCAGTATATCCCCAGTACTTAAGATCACAATTTTCATCCCAATATCTCCCTTCACCTTTTTTTCCTGTTATATCCCCTGATATTTTTCCCATAATATCCCCTACTTAATCACCTACTTAATCCCTATATCTTAATTTTTATATACAACAATACACACAATACAATACTCTAGATGTGATAAATGGCCGACTGTATTAAGATATGAAGGGTTAGGTTTGATGTGTTGGTTGTGACAGTGTGTCCTTTGATTTCTCAAAAGGATATAGAGGGAATATTTTTGTTGTTACAAGCACTTTCTAAGTGTTGGGGATATTATGGGAAAAATTTATCAGGGGATATTGGTGGAAGGGATATAGTGGGCATGACCCAATCATATACACAGTCGTTTTTCTTCAGGGAGTATTGGCCTTGTATGTGACTTTCATAGCGCCAATATTGCTATCACATCTACGATATTTGTTAGCTTCCCGATGTTAACTCTCTTAACAGGGCGCTTACTACGTTATCACTTGCTAGAATCATTTGCGCTATTCAAAATTTGCAAAATGTCCCTAAGTGTTGCAATAAATATCGGACTAGAACAGTGCTCTACGCACCGCAATTTCTTGCGCATGTTTAACCAATGATATAGGAGCAGGTTGAACGATCGTACACCATTGGTTAAACTCGTTCAAGAAATTGCGCTGAAAAGAGCTGTTATTTTTCCACCTATAGGCGGTTTCTGTCAAATATTGACTAGCGCAAGAAATATTGCAAGTGGGTTGGCAGTGTAAACGGCTGATAAGATATGTGTAGTGACATGACTTATCGAGTCAGCTCGTCCCTGTGTATTCTCAGCCCACATACCTGGTTCGGATTGTCGATAAGACCGGCTTCAAGAGGATCGCAATTAATAGACTTGAAGTAAGCATACGCCACGATTCCTTCCGCAAAAGCGAGTGTCCCGAACAGAAAGAATCCTGGACCCGTCATCATTGTTATCCTGGGAACGATTTCCATTCACCACGAATTACACCTCACGATATCTATCCTTCAGCTATTCGCTAAAAACACCAGCTATTCACCAACAACCCCAGCTATTCGCTAGAAAACAACAACTCGCTTTTCACGTTCTTCGCGTTTTATCTTGCGCTAAAGCATCGCTTATTTATTCACATTTGCGGACTAGAGAGTAATGCACAGGAAAAAACTTAAATTACCCCTGATGGGACTCGAATCCACGACCCCCAGATAACCAGTCTTGTGCTCTACCAGTTATTGCTATTAATAGAACCACATTGGCTATCCTAATTACATTTGGGGCCTGTTTTTACTGCAATAACCAATACAGAAATATCTATATACGCCTGCTTGTTAAAACTTCTGCGAAAAATTGTGACATACGACGGTTTAATATTCTTCGTTATGGCAGAAATATATTGTGAATATCGGGTTTCCCGACGTACAGTTTCGCTTTCCTTTTTGTCGGCATGGTCGCGATGCGTTGAATGGTCGTCTGGTTTGTGCCGAGACTTAACGATCGTATGAAAGTACCGATAGTTACTCCCCAAAATGTCACGCGCACGGTTGGGTCAAGGTCAAACCTGCGCGACAAGGTTTCACAGTCGTTACAGACATCTGAGACAGAACTCATTTACCTACTAAATATACGAAAACTACGGACAGACCGCGTCTCTCGAACAACGTAAACCCGCAAAAAGACGTGTGTCTTTATATTTAGAATTCTACTATAATCCATCTATTATTGAGTTTTTACAAGATTGACTTCGAAAAAGCTTCGTAATATCCGTTCGAGCGCCATAAAATTCGGTTACTCCATACTGCGGTTCATATGCACGCGGATCATATGCTCCACTTCATACAGGGTGTTCAAAGTGATAACACAGTAATAACGACGGTCATGAATGCATATCAATATTGTATACACACACGAAGAAATTCAGACGGCCGCCTCTATTAGCAAATTCCATCACGCTTGAGACACCACCGACTGCGAGCGTTCCCTGTGTTGAGTGGAAGTGATGTTGATATGTTACAGGGTGTGTATTGTTAAAGAGTGTGTCATAACTAGTGACAAATTGTTTTAAGACAAGAAAACACAGAATAAGGCGGGCTGTTGGTGGTTTACCACCCCGCAGCAACGAATCGGTACTCTACAGAGGAAGGCTTCTTTTTGCGGTTACAAAACCTTTTCAGGAGAGAAATGCACAGGAAAAACCTATACCCCTGATGGGACTCGAACTCACGACCCCCAGATAACCGGTCTGGTACTCTACCTTTTCAGACACCCATTTTATTGCGGACAGCATTGGGGAGTTTATCACAAGTATGTCTAAGATAAATTGCGTAGTGCATACAATAAATCTTTACGGATGTTTTTTTAAATCAACAAAAATTTGTAGCGTGAGCCAAAAGTGCATTGAGCTCAATGTACCTGCTTTTGATGTTTTGATCAGGAGATATTGTTACAGTTTTCGAGAAAGATTGCATCGGTCCGCAAATACGTTGGTCAGTACGATCATGATGACAGATGTAATGCACAAGTCGATGTGAATGAAAAGATGAAACGTACTTTTATATAGTGCTTTGTACAGTGTATATTTAATTCTTCCCCATCTATTTTTCGTTGTTCCTTAATTATTATACTATAAACATTGTAATATCACATTCGTCTGAAATAAAGAAATATATATTAGATGTCTGTAGCGTGCGAGCGATATACGTACAGAGATATTTTCAAACAACGTTGATGGACTATAAATTTAATTGCTGAAATGCTATCGACAAAAACGTTGGTCTTGTGTGTAGAACTTTATTGCGCTTATCCTAATTACAAAACAATCCTGTATTTATACTGTATGTCGGTGTTACACGGTGAACCAATCGCTGTGTGTGTAGAGCGTACTAGATGACCTCTACGAGTCGTTGATATAAGGAGAGGTGATATAGTGCATCAATGGTACAAGTATTATAAAGTAACTATTAGAGAACACAAAGGAGACTTGGGAGTTAAATGCAACCCTATGTGTGGGGAGGAAACGCAATATTGTAGAATGTTAGGACTTCACGTTGTGTTTTACTAACTAGATGATTGATAATATTTGACAAATGCTACGTTCAATATATTTGGTATCAGTAACAGGAGAGTCATAGATATATATTAATAACACCCACTATAGCTTTTTCTGATAAAATTTGATTTGACGAACACACAGAATCGTTGACAATCGTATCGACATTTAATGGTGGAATTACGATTTTTGTAATATTAAGATAAAGTCCATGAAAGAGAGCCGTCGCCGTTCACGGTTGACAGGAAACTCATAGAAAACATCTTTGCTTATGGTCAACGTAACGCAAACCATGGTAGTCAAAACTGACTAAATCGCCTTTCGTAGAATTTTGTTGATGTTTACAATATGTTTACAATATATTTCTTATATTTTTTTCACGATGACGATTGCAGGTAACTGATAAAGATTAGTGGGTTATGATTTATATGCTGATAATAATCGTTACCTTGATGAGTACGGCGAGCATTCCACCAATCATGATGAAGGCCTGAAAAGCGTCTGCCAAAACCACTGCTTTGATGCCCCCCTATGGTGCAACATTTCACCGCAACAGTCAAAGTTTTTTGGGTTCCGCATCACAAATGAGACCCAATATCAACACGATAAAACCGTGTTATCATAATAGTATACCAGTTATTCTAAGTATCATGGCAGGCATAGAATAGCAATCTTTTTTCGAGTCTCTATTGGTCATATTCGCTAGGCAACGTCACTTGACTCGATGTACAGATAGTATTCCAGGATGCTCGGAACCATCGTTAATGAGACGAACAGCGGTTTTATATTATAAAAATGTTATAAACGTAAAAATTTTTTTTGGTAGACAAATGCCTGTGGAGTCGGCGGCATGCTTACTTCCATCCAGTATTCGAAACGCAGCCACGTATCATGAACTTTTTGAACGAGAGCTACCCCGTAGTGGGTCGATCTGCCGATATCGTGTAAGTATGTTTGGGCGAAAAAGCCACTGGTGCTATTTAGAACAGGATTAAAACGAGCATCTTGCCGCGTTTGAGTCTTCCGATCTAACCACTAGACGAACCACGCCTAACCTAATAATCGAGACTTACGATTGCCGTGTAGATCATGGCGACGGCAGCAATTATGAACACGGAGTACCACACGGTAAAACCCGTCACTGTCGACACAAAGGGAGAGAATTCAGGCGAAAAAAAGCGATATTGAAAATGATATTAAAAAATCAACTGATCTACAGATTTTACACTATCATACCATTCATTAACCAACGCCATATTTGCATATATCTAGGATTCATGGCGTCATTTTTATGTTTATGAGCTTAAAATCCACAACTTTATTGTTTTTAGAAATGAAATGAGGTGAGCTACCTTTAACGTATTGATCACTAAATTAAAACATTTCAAATGATAGAATATAGGCAAGCATATAGTGAAGTCGCATTATGATGATTTAATAAAAAAAGGTTTGTTATACGTCGAAATAATTTCGCAGACACACCTGCATGAAGTGCCGTTGCCGGACCATACAATACAATGCCCATGTACCAGAGCTGAAAAATTTATATACATGTATATTTATGGCAGATCCTAACATTGTGTATAATAATAGGATATTGCGAATATATTTTAAAAAGCAATACGAGTATTATTATTATCGTTATTAACTCTATTTTCGTTATTGTTATCGTCATTATTATGGTTATCGTCGTCATCGTTATCATTATAATAGCTATTATCGGCGTCGTCGTAGTCATCGTTATCGTCATTGTCATCATCGCTGTTATTAACGTTATTACTGTGAGTACTGTTAGTACTGCTATCGTTGTTAACGTTGTTATCGTGGTCGTCGTTGCCGTCGTCGTTGTTACCGTTTCCTTCACCGCCGCCGTCATTGTCGCCGTTGTCGTTGCTGTTGTCGTCGCCGTTCTCGCCGTCGTCGTCGTAGTACTAGCAGTAGTAGTACCAGTAGCAGTAATAATAGGAAAAAATTGTAATAAAAAATAAAAAATGATAATAATGATAATGATGATAATAATGATAATGATGATAATTGTGATAATTATAATAATGATGATGATAATAATGATGATGATAATGATGATAAAGCTGTCGTGCTGTCGTCGCCAAGGACGTGTTGTTTAGAGATTTATAGATTCAGTCTTACACTTAGTTCGAATAGCGTAATTGATAATCACATTATTAATTCCACCCAGACAAGAGCCCATCACTTGAACGACTCGCGATTTGAACCTCGCCTTCAGGTACTGAAATCACATATATGATTGATTCACATTCAAAATATATTGTCGCACAACAAATGATAAATAATTGAGAGGTATCGGGATGTCGCTGAACAGAATCTATGATAGTTTAGGCAAAAAGACTCATAAGTGATCCCAATGGGGTTGATTTAGTCCGTATATAGTGAATTAATTAATGCTTGCCTCGTAAGCGCTGATAATCTTCAAGTCGAAGAAAGTTGGCACCATTAGGTTGGCAAGAATGGCCAATCCCACGATAGAGGACAACGATGTCCACCACATCATTATCCCGTACGTATACGACTCTCCCGGGAATCCTAGCATCATTATTGATGATTCAAACGACACGATCAGCGACAGAGTTACAGGAACGACCTTCAGCTGTCGATTGCCGACGAGAAACTCTTGCGTAGAGCGCTGTCTACCTCCGCTTAGCGCCGAATATACGCCAATACCCAGTGATATAACGATTGTCAGAGAAAACACGATGTAGTCAGGTATGGAAAACTGGTGCGTCGCCATTATCTCGTTACACCTGTGGTATATTAAGAAACCATAAATGTGATGACGAAGTTTGAGTTGAAGTTGCAAATCGACACTCAGACCAGTATCCGTTTAACTATGGTGTAACTCAAGGTAGTGTCCTCGAACCTCTGCCTTTCACCCTTTATATAGCACGCTTGGCTGACGTTATCTCCACTTGCAACCTTACTGTTATTTTTATGCTAATAATTGTTAACCATGGGTACCGGTTAATATAAAAAAAATCCTGCTCGTATTCAATAAAAAGATTACAATTTTACAGGACTGTTTCTTAATAGATTTATAATTGGATGCGTAAACAGAACCTACATATCAACCCAAATATAAGACGATTCATGCATTAGAAATCAAAATATCACTTTTAAGACACTTCGACCTTATGTCACATTTAATCTAACACAATGCAGGCAACTTATCCGCGACCTAAGAGTCTCATTGGCACCAGTCTAACCTTTCACCCACACACCACAAATACATGCAAAGTAGGCTATTATATCATTCAAGAAACATGGAGGCTATTTCTTGTCATATTAAGTAATCACAACTGGAATCATAAGTCCACGCTTTTGTTACTTAACTTGATATTAGTAACTAAGTTTAACTACAAAAAACAAATTGCATCACAGACGACGAAATGCGCACGCACGTCTCATCAGCATACTTGAATATTCATATATTCCCCCTGTACTAAGTTTTTCATCTGCAACGGCACTCGTGTGACTGACCGCGTTCAAATTTCATCAGCGAAGATCTCATGTCGAGAGTGACTCGGCCTTTATTGCTTACGCAAACCATATATTACACGATGTGGTGTTCATTTTATAACATAAATCCACGAAAACAGAATCACAAACCCTTAGGCATTGGACTTATATAGCAAATATTATTTATAAAATTATAATGAGATATTGCAATCGAAGATTACTTATATCCATTTTAACGAAATTCCAATATATTATTACGAGTTATTTTTTATTTAATTTGTTTTTACGTCATTTTATAAGTTTATCCGTTATTACATTTACCACAGCCGTGAATACCCGGTATCTAGAAAGGAAAGGCGAAAAAGACTTTCTAGGTCAAATTCAACCAATAGAAATCGTAGGAGATCTGCAACAACGAGATTGTACGATTCTGACGTCTTCGGCGATCAGACGACGGTGTTCGCAGACGGAGGGAAATGCCACGCCGAGCATGCGCAGTAGATTTGCCCTAAAGTAAACACCGCCAAAGATGACTCCGCCAAAGATTGTTACCGTAACCTCATTATTGTCTCCCAGTTGCATAGTGAACTAAATTCAATATCCTTTTCCTAACTCAAATTCCCTCATGCATAGACTCCCATCCAATCTCTAAACTGCCCGCTTCACATCTCGCGCCGAAAGGTCTTCATCATCGCCTTATCTTATTATCTCACGCTTTTTTGCTCTCAGTCATGGCGGGCAGTCATTTATATCTGTAGCAGCGTCAATATAAAACCATCTCCTCTCAGATATAATTTCTTTCACAAACATCAATAATTTCAAATTCTCAATCCAGTCTCATCTATTTGTCAAAACATTTAGTTCGTCGGGCACAACATCCACACTGATATCCTTCTGTACTCTTTGTGATTTAATCACTGTTTACTGTATTAAAATTCATCCTAAGATACTAAATTTTTCAGCCATAAATTGTGATTTCTATATTGATTAATATTCTTTATATTTTGGAACCACTCCTATCCTAATGATATGCTACAAATGTATTTTTAGTTGTCTATTGTTCCCGATTTAATAACCCTAATTATCACGATGTACCATTTGCATCGACATTGACAAATAGTGAAACATACGGTACATCTGAATTAATGGACTATTATTTAAATCCACTGAGACTTTCACACGAATTCTACCTGAAAGATAGTCCTATCAATTTCTGTGTAATATTACAGCTCTACGAATTAACAAAGATGACATTTCCATTACAAAGGATGGCAACAGTTTATATCCCAATATCCCGATCGAAGAAGGTATTCAAGCTGTTAGGGAATTAATGCAACAACATCCGGATACAAGGAACTTACAGGCAACATTTTGGACCTACTAGAAATGGAAAAATAACGACTTTCCCTTGCAAGATCACCGAAATCTTAAAATTAAATGAACAGCTTTGGGTAAAAAATTGATCCTTCTTGGGCAAAATTTAAAATAGAAGCTCTAGGCATATGCCCGCTAAAACCAATAGTATATTCCATATTCCTGGACGATATTTCCGGTATCTGGTCACACGGGGAAACGGGGTTCGTTCATTCCTTAAACACTTTAAATAACCACAAGGCCATCACTTTCACTTACGAATTAAACTGGGACGGGATTAATTTTCCAGACACCACGATTTACCAGGGGAATCACTAAAAATGGGTCACTGGATACTAAAGTCTTTTTCAAACCGATGTATAAATATCAACTTTTCCACAAAAAAAAAATTTTCATCAAATACATACAGCTAAAGAAGTCACAAATAATCCGATTTTAGCGCATCTGCAATTACAAGGGGAATTCCAGGAAGCCTACAACATAACGGAAAAGGCGTTAAGCACAAGAAGTTACACCAAACACTTTATAACGGGAGTTCTTACATAAACTCTAAAGAGCCACAACAACAGGGCTTCACCAAATCGATGGGGAGACAGAGAAAATTTCAAATTTATTTGAAAATACTCACCAAATACCAAAAATGGGCGAATTGTCCAAGCCAATTACGACATTTGAGATAATAGTCTATTTACGAAAGACAAACCTAAAGTGATGACACTTCCTGTGGACATAAGAATCTGAAAGATATTTTAGTCGAAAGCAAATTAACACCCTACCCCAACTCCACCTCTAGCCTCACCCAGAACCCGACCACGCCCACTGCGCTCTCACCAAACCTCAATGATATCCCTAACTTCACAAACCCTACCCCTAGAACTATCGCAAATATGAGGACATCTAACGGACCATTGAGTTGGAGTAGAGTCGGGCCATGTAACTTAAACAAGTGCTCAACGTATAAAACCGTGACTATAACGAGTAGCTTCAAAAGTTCTAAAACGGGGCAATAATCCCCCATCACAGACAATATGACATGCAATAGTGCAAAGATAGTCCATCTAATTAAATATATCAAATGCAATAAACAATATATAGGGCAGGCGGCGGGCAAACGCAGGGATCGCATGAATAACCGTAGTCGGATATTCGATGCAACATGAACTCTCCGGCTCTTTATTACCATTATAAATATGAGAATCATTCATTAAGGGACCCACGGGTCACCCCCCCACTGAACACGTTAAAGATAAATGGGATCTGCACAAGAGGGAACATTGGATAAGGACTTTGAAAACCTTCTGGCCATTGGGATAGAACATACTACACGACAATCGAACATAGAGGATGTAGGATATAACCTACTTTTCCCCCTCTGAACTCAGCTGCTATCCAACTTCTCACCTACCCTACAGTTACCCAAACAGAACAAAAATAAGCAAATTAATCCAACTCCAAGCCTTCTAATAACCCATTCACAACTCCTGTAACAAGCCCGACCCACCTCGAACCCCAACTCTAGCCTAACTCCGCCCTACCCATAACAAAATCCCTGGCTACTCTAAGAGCCTACACCCTAACAAAAAACCCACACTCTCCTGGGCGGGTAATCCGGAGAATCCGTCGACTTTTATACGAAACATGAAGAAAAAAGAACGAAAGGATTTCATGTGTCATGCCGACTCCAAGCCCTACGCAATACATCAACTCTGTTCTGGTCGAATTAAGCTTTGAGCTTATTTCGTGAGAGCCTTTTTGGAATGTCGAGAATACAGTTTCCAAGTTTGGTGCTGGAGTTTTGAAGGTCAGTAAATTTGAGATTAACAGGCAACCATATCAGTGTGTTGTCTGCATAGCAGTGAAAGTGAATGAGCATTTTGATGGATATGAATATAGTCTAATGTGGCTATTTAACAGAAGAATACTAACGGACAAATTACACTTCCAATTACACATCATCGCTACGATGGTGAAGCGTTTACCATAGGTGTGCGTAGTCTTTGGTGTCGTAAGCGGCCGACATATCCAGAACCAATACGATACCCTGACCTTGACCCTGACATGAGTGCCGTCTGGACACTATGGCTGATCTATTTTTTTACTATACCATACATACAGATCATATCGCCATCTTCAATTTCATGAGTTTTATAATTCAATAAGTTTTGAATGATTTAGTAACACTACTGTATTACAGTCTCTTGTCTGGTGTTGGTAGATAAACATCGAGATGATCACCGACGTAGTCTGTAGAAACCCCTTATAACTGAAGCGTATCCATCAGTTTGCTTAACCCCCATAGTCTAGCCTTGTAAGGGCCCGGAATATCACTTTGGTATTCAGCTGATTCCTGACTAAGTAACTAACTACCTAAATGTTTTATTGCCTAACCGTCTAACGGAACAAATAACCGAGTAGCTAAATAATTAAATAAATAACCGAATAGCTGAATAATTGAATAAATACCTGAATAGCTGAATAATCAAATAAATAACTGAATATCTGAATAATTGAATAAAAACTGAATAGCTGAATACTTGAATAAAACTGAATAACTAACATATGTCGCCTACTCCTTTAACGCTACGAGAGTTAATGGTTATTTACAGTGGGATGACGACATACCGGAGAGGTAAGCGACATATAGACCATCCATAGCGCATCTGAAGCACAGCTACGTCAGAGGGAAAAAGCCCTCACCGGACCACACGGCAAGGGCTACAAAATCCTCCATGGACATAGTGGTTTATGGCGATTACTGCCTGATAAAACGCCGCGGATGACGCCACTGGCTAGAATGAAAATCCAACCAGGGTCCTCGGGAAGACTGCCCAGCTAACACATGGGAAGCAGTTAGTCGAGTGGTAGGAACACAGGACTCGTAACCGAAAGATCGCGGGTTCGAAACTTCCCACCTGTCGACTTTTCTGCGGTGATCCTCAGCAGGTCATTTATCCCCGATTGCTGGAGTAAACCCGTCTCCAAAATGGGTAGATACTCGATATTATCCCTGGCAGGGTGATACGTGAGTGTCGAAGGTATTTGTAAATGTGTATGCGCTGAATAGCTGCCCAAAACATTTCATTGTAAACCGCATCTGAGAGCCTTTATCCTCCCTATCGATGTTGCTGGGTTTCGGACGTTCTC
>WURV02196368.1:0-11973 GCA_011762755.2 Epimenia babai | reverse complement strand
TTTGGTTTTGTCTCAAAAAAGCTAAATTCTTATTCTGTACAACTTCTATAAAACTAACACCATTACTGAACAGTAAATTAGTACTGCAAAGTAACTTTATTGTATATTTTATACATCTTGGCCTAGTTAAATGGACATTTTGAAGCAAATAATGGTTATATGAAATCTTAATTTTTTATTTATCATTACATATTTTGCAGATTCTCAGTACATAATGTTATTAGTATGCTCGAGGATGAAGACTTGGACACTGCTGATATATTCATGGAACCACCTCCTAATGATGCTGCATCAGATCAGGACAGTGCCGACGAGGCCGGCGCAACTGGCACAATAGACAACCTTAGTGGACGCCAACTGAGATCAGGCGCCACCATAACGCGAACTCAAAATAGGCAACAAACCCCATGGGACGATGAAGAAGACTTGCAAGATTTTTGTTATATTCAGTCTCAGGTATACCTATATATAATTATGTCCACTTACTACTATATGTATGTATAGTATTACATAATACGGTAATAAAGTAAGAATCGAGTAATGTATTTGGTGATGTTCGCAGGAGATATTCAGCAATCAGCAAGCCACTTAACAATGACTGTACTTACATAACAGATTAAAGCTTACAATCCTCGTATCCATGACCCTAATGGTGATTGACTGACCGGAATAATCTGTCCAATAGTGTAATAACTAATAGGGTTGAATGAATTTGAATGTATAACTTTGAGTGTATAACCTCTGAATTATGATGTAACGCCCTTTACCAGTTGAGTTGTTCTTATTCATAAATATCTTATAAAATAATCTTATTATTTTTCGGTGTATACATTATGTTACAGACTGAAGATGCACCAACAACATGTTGGCTGGGAAAAACAAAGACCCCAAGGTTTAAATCTGAGAATGAGCGCACATGGAAACGACAGGATATACCACCAGCTATGTCGCAGAGATTCACTAATAAACTCAGCTAATAACACTCGATTACCACAAACACCCACTGAATTGTTCGAGTTGTTTTTTGACGATGAAGTTATTTAGGCCATTGTTGAATTAAGTCATCGATACTCTGTGTCGAAGGGGAACACGTCGTTTTCTACGACTGCTCATGAGATTATGACTTTTTTGGCTCTTTTCCTCATGTGCGGTTGCAATCCAGTCGCGAGACGCCGACTATATATATGAGATCACAAATGATTGTCTTTTCTTCTTATTTTATTAAAATATCTGCAAAAGCTCCATGATGTTTATATATTTGATCAATATCTCAATATAATGTGATATAGTAAAACCTCACCCCTCTCAGTCCCACTGTCTCATTTTTGGGACACACCATAAAAGCCTTATAATATATCACGTATGAAGATTTTATCATAAAAACTTCCTTGTATGTTCATCATTTATTAATTCCAAATCAATGGTTCACATTTTGTATTAAAAAAAAAATTGGGCACTAATGGAAGTAACTGTTAATAATCATCTCCGCGTGGCTGTTATCTATCGCCCCGAATCCAGTCACTCTCCTGCATTCCTTACTGACTTTACTGATTACCTGGACGATGTCTTCCTTCTGTCTAATGAGCTCCTTATTTGTGGCGGTTTTAACATCCATGTCGGAAATCAGTCTGTAGCTTATAATTGTAATTTCTTAGAAATCTTAGACCATCACAATCTAAAGCAGCATGTTAAGGAACCAACTCATGAGCTAGGGGGTCACTTTGATCCTATAATCACGCGAGATAATATTAACATCGTCTCTAACATTAATGTGGTCAATCTTTATATTTCGGATCATTTTCTTGTGTTTCTTGTGTTTCTTTTCTTTAGTGCATGTTTGAATATGGCCAACCCTAAATATAAGAAACGTAAACCTGTTAGATATAGGAAATATTCTAACACTGATATTTCTAGGCTTTCTGCGGACATTGGAGGGTCTGATCTTTATAAAGATCACAATGAATCTGACGATGTCGATCTCTTGGCCAAACGTTACCATGGCACTCTTTCTGAAATTGTTAATATACATGTGCCGATCACAGCGTGCATGATTGAAGATCGTCCCCATGCACATTGGTTTAATTCTGAAGTGAAATATAATCGCAGGAAATGTCGCCGTGCCGAATTAAACTGGCGTCTGTCTAAAACTCCAGAGTCCCGGTCTATGTATATGGTAATGCGAGTACCAGAAATTGCTCCTTACAACTGGAATTGGTTATTTTTCGGAAAAGCTGGACATTTTTAAAGGAAATCCTAAACAGACTTACCACATAATGAATACTTTTTTACAGCGTGATAAACAACTGGTACTTTCACCTCACAATGCATCTTTGTATTGAGCTGAGCGCTTTAACTTCTTTTTTGTGGGAAAAGTGACACTTATTCGGTCAGGAATATCTTGCAAAGATACACCAGTTGACATGCCAGTTACACGTGAAACTTTCGCGTCTTTTCGTTACGTTACGCATGACGAAGTATTGTGTTATATTAAATCAAGCAAGTCTGGATCTCGTGACCCGATTCCTGAGAATCTCTTGCGTCAGTGCTCTAAGGCCATTGGTCCATCCATATATTGGTCGTTTAATTAATGACTCGTTGTGCAGTGGTGAATTTCCTCATGTTTGGAAACAATCAGTCGTCCGGCCCTTTCCCAAGTCGTCAGTAAACACTGAGAGTCTTGCTACCTATAAGCCAGTCTCCACTCTTTTGCGGATATCAAAACTCACTGAGCGGGCTGTTTTTGACCAGCTGACTGAGTATTAAATCAAAATCAATTGTGTGATCTTAATCAATCTGCGTACAGGTGTGGCCAAGCACTGAGTCCGCTTTACTCCGTGTGCACGATGATATAATTCGTGATATTGATGTAAGCAAGTCTTCCGTTTTACTCGTGTTATTGGATCTGTCTGCGGCCTTTGATACTGTTGACCATCGGCTACTATTGAGGCGTCTTCAAGTCCGCTATGGTTTTTCTGGAAATGTAATTATGTGGCTGATATCGTATTTATTCGATCGTTCACAGGTCGTTGCTGTGAACAATGTTGTGTCATCACAAATCATGCTCCGTTGTGGGGTTCCCCAGGGATCGACTCTCGGCCCCCTACTTTTTACCTTATATATTGGTCCTTTAAGTGACATTGTCAAACGTCACCATCTGAATTATCATCTATATGCTGACGACTCTCAAATATACGTACGGTGTGACAAGGATAATTTGACAGTCACTATAGATACAATAAGTACTTGTTTAAGTGAGATCAAGATATGGATGAATTTCAACCTGCTTAAGTTAAACGAGAATAAGAGCCGTATCTTGATGATACAGCGTAAAGGTACTGAGAAGACAGCTTGGTCAGCACAAGCACGTCATCTAGGTGTGACGTTTGATCAGAATCTATCTTTTGAGAAACACATTAGTAATGTGGGTAAGGTCTGTTTCCTACATCTTCGATATATACGTAGCATTCGCCCAAATATTACACAATCTGTTGCTGCTAGTGGGTCCAATCATTGATTACGTCAAAATTCGACTATTGTAATAGTTTACTTATCGCTTGTCCGTCTATTGTCATCAATCGTTTGTCTCGTGTACAGAAGACTGCGTGTTGTATTGTTATGAAGAAAAGTAAATTCTGTCGAATTACTCCCTCGTTAATAAGTCTTCACTGGCTTCCGATTCGTGAGAGGATTATGTTTAAAGTTCTTGTTCTTGTATTTCTTGGTCTTCATAACCTTGGGCCTGGATATATTAGTGAGCTTCTTACATTCTACGTTTCTGTACGCCCTCTGCGGTCTTGTGATACACACACAGCTGTAGTAAAGCCATGTCGTCTCATTACATCTGATGGGCGTACTTTCTCCTGTGCAGGTCCTAAATTATGGAATGATCTTCCTATCTCACTGCGACAGCAGACATCGCTCAGCTCATTCAAATGCTACTTGAAGACATACCTGTTTACGGGCTTTCAGATCATGTATTTTAAATATTTAACTTTTTGTTTTATTTTTATATCTGTATACTTTTCTATCTGTAAAGCGCAATTGAGAGTATACGGATGCTGATATATGCGCTATATAAAACATATCTACATTATATAATATGCTTGGCATAGAGCGATCACAATCAGGAAAAAAAGCACAACCTTAAATCCAACGAAACGTAAAGACGGTTTGACTCTGCTTTTAAAATGTCATTGTTTGGCTTCTCGGCCGAGGATAGAGTCGCGATAGAACTTGCTGCAGGCCAGTTGGACGTATACATTGATGCCGTGATTTATTGCCAATAGTAGGTAAAGGTCATTGCTCAATTCCGCGGCGTCGAAGATAAGTAGTGTAAGCCCAGGAATGGTACAGACGATGTGGATAATGGACAGAGGCAGTAACGCCATGATGCTCGCCTTGGCCGTTTTGTACGTGGAATTACCGCTTGTATCTTGTCCCGTCATCGACAGGTGTTTTTTGTAGTGCCCCCGGAACGTTATCAGGATCGCTACAGAAAAAATACACAAAAGAATTCCCGGTATAATCGAATACATGGCCAGGGCGCTAGAAAGATAATATTTTGTTATTGAAGATTTGTAATTTTCGGCTATCCCTACCAGTATGTAAACGATATCATTATGTAGTTTTGCCTCTACGAGTGTATACGCAAATACTATAATAACGTTTACTCCATAAAAAATCACCAGGATAACAATGCAAGACCAAAATGCGAACTTCTTGTCTGAGGGTTTGACGCGGAGAGGTTTACTCAAAGCGTACAGCTTATAAGCGTTGGCTACTACAATTATCCACGCTGAAGAGAACATAGCTGAATCGCCGAAGTATCGGCTCAGACTAAAAGACCGTCCGTGAATCCTTTTTGCATCTTCAAGCGACGACGGTGTCGGTAATATCCAGGCACGCGCGGATCTATCGCCGCATTCGGTCGCAACGCGGATTGCATCCGTGGCAGACAGAAAGCCAAAGAAAATGAACATCGGCGACTTGGCGTACAGACGGCGGTATAAGATGGAGACGAATGCGAAGAGATTGGCCGACGTGCCAATAAAAAAGAAAGCGGTGAACACGTATTTCGCTAAAAGTTCATCCGTCTTGCTCAAGAATATGACATAGGTTTTGTTGACATTGAGGCGGTCTGTGCTCAGACTCATAGTCCCTGCGCTTGCATTAGACATTTTCTTAGTTAATCTAAAAAACAGGGTGGCGTGAAGAAACCTCCGTGAACAACTCGTTTCTTTGAATGTCCCGCTATTATATACAAGATAATCTTGGGCGAGGTAATGACAGGTTTGTATTTCTTAATTTCATTCGAAAATTCTACAAATTTCATATTTCCATCTATTACTATAAGTCATACAGATCTACCTTGATTCACTGTTTTTAATATGGAACGAAGAATTGTTAATCTAATTTTAGTAGAGTAATTAATTCCTTTATTAACCACATTTAGAAAATATATAACTTATATCTAAATACCCGATTTATGCAGATTAAGTATTATTTGGCGAGTAATACACAGAAAAAACTATAGCTGCTATTAACATCATTTCAATGTTATTTGAGCTTGTTAAACGTATTAAACATGCTAACGTAATACAAAAATCAATTTATGAGAGCTTTGTGCGGTTCCGCTGAAAATAGGTCACTATGATCGATCGGCACCGAGCTAAAGTCAGTATAATCATTCTCAATTACCAACAGTACTATAATCAACAATCGAAAAAACAAATACCTTTCCTCCAGATATCACGAAATGGTATTCGACTAACCTTTTGAAAATTAACGCCACCAAAACAACAGTTCTACTAATATCTAACAAAAAGATCGACACCTCTTTCCTTTCCCCCATCACTATAAATGGCTTTAATGTACCATTTAGTAAAACCATGAAGTACCTCGGGATATATCTTAATACAACGCTCACGTGGAAAAATCAAGTTACTGTAATCAAAGGTAAGGTAATCCCGCTAATGCTTCAGTTCTCACGTATTCGCCACCTATTTAATTGATCTAGAGCACTTCTCTTCTACACCTCACTAATTCGTCCCATACTCGAATATGCATCCCCAGTCTTATTCAACATGACACACACTTGTAGCCAAACACTGGACCCATCCAAAATAAATGCCTTCATATAATTACTTTTGAACAGTCTCGCATGAGTTCCTCTCTTCTTAGACGGCATACTAACCGACCCTCTCTCTGCAACAAATTCTTTTTATGTGCGACATTTTCAAATTCTATCATAATCTAGCACCATGCTTCCACCCTATCTTCACTTCGTTCACCCCATCTACTAATTCACCCCTCAGATCTTCCTCAACTACTAACATGCATGTCCCTCGAATGAACAAAAGGGTCGGCCAGCGTTCTCTATCTTCCCTTGCCCTCAGACGTTCAATTCACTGCCAGTGGCTATCCGAGCAATAACACAGATCAAAGATTTAAGAGATAGCTTGCGCCGCAACCTTGTCTTCCGGTGCCTGGTCCCCTCATGAACTGCCCCATAATTCTATTGTATTTCCCCCTTCCTTGAGTTTTTTCCTCCTTTATTAATTTTTCAATTTTAAGTTCAATTTAGTTTGTATTATTTTATGTAAATATGTTGTGGCCATCAAGATTGTACATATAGAGTTAGAGTATCTTTAGAGAAAGCCACTTTAAATAATGATAATGATAATGATAATAATGGTAATGGCAAGGGCATGGCATAGGCGACGGCGACGACGACGACGATAATGATTATGATTATGATTATGATGATAATAATAATAAATTATACGTCGGCCAAGGTCTGCACAGCCTGCTGATTCACGGGAAGTTAAATTGCCATCTGATGGAAAAGATCTCACGTTTCTGACATTTACATGAAATTCATACGAATGAGCCGTTCTAGGTAAGTGGTAATATTATTATCGTTTATAAATTTGCCTGAAAATATACTTAATATCAATATGAAAAATGGAGTCACAGTAATATGAGTACGTTCTATCGTGAATGTGTGTTGATACCGTTAGTGTTGCAGTGGCATGGAGCTCGGCCCTAGTGGTGCAGTGGTATGGAGCTCGGCCCTAGTGGTGCAGTGGTATGGAGCTCGGCCCTAGTGGTGCAGTGGTATGAAGCTCAGCCTTAGTGGTTGAGTGGCATGGCGCTCGGCCCTAGTGGTGCAGTGGTATGGAGCTCGGCCCTAGTGGTGCAGTGGTATGGAGCTCGGCATTAGTGGTTCAGTGGCATGGCGCTCGGCCCTAGTGGTGCAGTGGTATGGAGCTAGGCCTTAGTGGTGCAGTGGTATGGAGCTAGGCCTTAGTGGTGCAGTGGTATGGAGCTCGGCCTTACCTGCGAGAGGCTTCGAGTTCGAATCCGCACAAACTAGGGTTTCCTGGTCCTTTTACTTACTGAGCAAGAATTTTGTGCTTGAATGTTAAGAAAGATTTACATGAAGTGTATTATTGTCCTAAGGATGTAATTAGACAATGGTGAAGGTGCGACTGTCATTTACTTCTAGTGATGAATTTATCCACTTCTGCCCGCTGATTTGAGTCGTGAGATATTTAATAATCTTTATAATCATTATAGCACGGAACGGAAGTGTGGATCCTCAAACGTTAAAAGTTACTCATAGTAATTATATCATACCTAACGTGTGCATAGTAGGCGAGTTTGCACTTTTATTGGTGGACGTGCCTTTATATCAGAGGAAATATATTGGTTAATGTAAAAGTAGGGTAGTCGATGCGGTTCAACGTTACGAACGGTCGCTAGCGAATCACGTATGCGTAGCATGCGGTCAAGTAGATTATTTCCTTCGTGTCGGCGGTGTCATATTGGTGCTCGAGTAACACAACGATATGAGTGAGGTTGCAGGGGATAAACCATCCCCGGGACACTGGTCGACCGCGTGCGGTTCGAAGCTGTGTGCCCTAGTCGTTCTGACGTCGTTATGTGTCCTTACGATGGCGACAAGTTTATGCATGATCGCGTACATGTACGGCGAATGTAACGAGTTGAAACGGATGCAGGTAGAACAACAGTATCTAATCGAATCTCTCAGGGCGGATATCGGCCGACTGTCCGATGGTCGGGTCACGATGGACGGCATTCGCATGCAGGTCAATATTACATCTATGTTAAATATCTGCATTTATTACACGTAATGATTTAATAGCTACATTCATTTGGCGTCGTAGTGACTGCAGTTACAACTCTATTCATTTGCTGCCTTGACGAGGAATTTTAGAGGCAAGGATATACTCTTGTCACTTATCGGTGAAGACGAGGAACTGTAGGAGCAAGGACATACTCTTGTCAGTGATCGGTGAAGACGAGGAACGGTAGAGGCAAGGATATACTCTTGTCAGTTATCGGTGAAGACGAGGAACGGTAGAGGCAAGGATATACTCTTGCCAGTGATCGGTGAAGACGAGGAACGGTAGAGGCAAGGATATACTGTTGTCAGTGATCGGTGAAGACGAGGAACTGTAGGGGCAAGGATATACTCTTGTCAGTGATCGGTGAAGACGAGGAACGGTAGAGGCAAGGATATACTAGCGTCACTTATTGGTAAAGACGAGGTACTGTAGAAGCAAGGACATACTCTTGCCAGTGATCGGTGAAGACGAGGAACGGTAGAGGCAAGGGTATACTCTTGTCAGTTATCGGTGAAGACGAGGAACTGTAGAAGCAAGGATATACTCTTGTCAGTGATCGGTGAAGACGAGGAACGGTAGAGGCAAGGATATACTCTTGTCAGTGATCGGTGAAGACGAGGAACAATATTTTTGTTACTGTTACGTAATCAGTAAAGAATGTTGAAAGTAAAATAGAAATGGTGATACGGGTGAGAGTGACTCTAAGCAACTTTACATTGAACCAAGACAGATGGATAATGAGTTGATCTCTAACATCTATGCCTTCTTACTGTCAGATGCCGAAACCGTCCCGCGATACCACATCCTACGAGCAGCACAGGACGGCAACTCGAGGTAACCCATTGCGCCGTGTCATCTTCAGTTATCTTGTGCGCTTCCCTAATTGTAGTTCGTAAGCTTATACCGATAAAATCTAGATATTTAGGTGTTATGCGACCATGGGGATATTGATGTATACTAGGGATTAACGATAGTAATCAGAAGATTGCCCTGTCCTTATCTTGTGTTTGTGCTCGATGAACATAAGATAAATACTATGATGCCATTTTATTGCGCAGTAAAGCGAGGGGACATAAAGTCTCCAAAAGATATGAAAAAGCGCAAGAGGGGGAAGCGAAAGAAAAATAAAAACGCGAGGCGATATCGAAACCTACCAGGTATTTTAGCCTCTTGTTGAACCATGCTTTTAGGTAACGGAGTCTACAAGTTGTGTTATTCGAAAACACACACACACACGTCCACGATATATTGGGAATGTCGAGGAAGTCTAAATTTATTTACTTTATGGTATGTTTAGCTTGCCATCTAACGAACTCAGTACTGTCGCCCAAGCATAGCCTTCCTGAACGTGACGTAATGTGAAAGAAAGTTAATAGAACCGGAAACTTTGACGCAAACATGAAATATTGTTTTTTGGAATGAATCATTATTTGTCTTTGTAGAACAGATTTGCATGCCTATAGTTCACGTGTAGCAACAAACTATACTTGTCGGAGCATGTTCTGAAACATTACACGTGCTTTACACAAATTATTGTATACGTACATGTTGTTGGTGTTGAGGAAGGAACCCATCTGCGTTGGCGTAGCCGAATTCGGCGATACCAGGCCTAAACTCAATAAATCGTTATCCGTCCGTGGGTAGGCAAAATAAATATTGTTAATGAGTGAGAATGTTAAGGGACGCACCCTGCAATGTAGACGCACCCCACAGCCTTGTATCAGTTCTCGTATGGTCCGGTTGAGGGCCACAGAACGTGAGATTAATACCCCCTGCGGGGCAGTGGCCCGACAAGAATTTTACGTCTCCGTCGGTGTGTGTCAAGATATTGGGTTCATTAGAACCTGTATTTTTTTTTATTTATCAAAAGTACTTTTTGCGATTGTGAAACACCGTTAATGTGATCGGCTCTGGATTGATCAGTTGCAGAAAAGAGGACATGCCGATGGTGCCGCCACATGCTGAACAAATTAAAGAAAATCATCTCCAATAAACGTCAGTACACTGGTTGTTGAATGGTTTATAATACAAATTACTTGCTTGTTTACATCGTGACAGAGAGTAGTTCAGTGGCTTATCGTACAAAGTTTGATTGTAGTGAGGCTGCCATAATTATATACTATGATAGTATTACTCTCCATACGGTACAAAGGAGTTGGATCGCTTGTTGTTACGGAGCGGTTGCGTTGCCTACGAAATAGAAAGTGGCGGGTTTTAATTACGGCAATATCAATTTTATTTGTCTGCACCAGCAAGATAATTCATCCTGTTTCCTTTATTATCGACTCCTTGATGAATTTTTATATTTCTATATTTTTGGGGGGCCGGGGGCAACAGCGATAAATGGGATGGTAAAAATGCGAAGGGCATTGTAGCGCATTTTTTGTGCGACTTGTGAGTGTCTTGTATATATCTCAACCGACTGAGACTATACGCGATGGGTCACGGTTCTGTATATGTGTGGTGACCTGGTCACTCTATACAATAGTCCAAGCATGGAGAAACGATTCCACACTCCCATATCTTTATTAAATAATTTTGCCTGAACCTATTTTGGTTCGTAGGCTAGCAAAATACACTCACATCAAAATTATTTCACATTTAATAAATAAATAAATATTAAATATACAACGATAAATATGGATATATCACGTATCCTGTGCTTTCATCGATATATAAATTTGTTGAACAGCTTGTATAGTAAGTACGCTTTTATCGGCGTGTTGCCTCCATCGTATTCTGGTGGGTAGGAACAGTTACCCTATTATATCGTCATCTCACCACCCACCATTGGAAGGGCAAGGGGCTGTGAGAACTTGTCACAGAATATGACAAAAATCAGAATAAAGTTCTAGACTGAATGAAGCATAAAAGTTTCGGGAATTGAGTCTATTTTAAAATGAAATAAAATTGATGTGATTGAAGCGTTGCCCATTACTGTGCTGAACTGCACGCTACGACAGCCGAACACGACTTTTGGAGTAATGTCTTATAGAACCTAACCCAATATAAACGATTTAACTCCCGAAAAATACCCGGAATTTATGTCGACATTTATAGCCAAGTTTTCATACCTCGTTTTAGGAAGTCGACATCACTATAAAAGTTTTAATCGCCAATTACATCAAGTGATCACGTGTGAGCCCCGGCAGATACCCGGAATTTAATTAGACGTTGAAATTCAAGTTTTCATAGTTCCTTCTAGGAAGTGTGACTGAAGAAATACGGGGAAGTGGGGTAGATAATGAAATATCATAGCCTGTTGAAGGAAGTGTGACTCTGAAGAAATACGGGGAAGTGGGGTAGAATGAAATATCATAGCCTGTTGAAGGAAGTGTGACTTTAACAAACAAATAACGGAATATAATTCCAATTAATTTGCAGGAAAAAGTTTGCCCCTGTAGGTGAGTTGGTAGAGGAAACAGACCGGATATGTGGAGGTCGTGGGTTCGAGTCCCATCAAAGGTATAGGTTTTTTTCTGTGCATTTCTCTCCATTTATTCAGAGAAGCACAATGGCTAACCTAGTTAACATTACGGGGATATTATTCGCCATTTATATGTAAATATACATCTATAGCGTTCGTGGCCTCTTATCCCGAGTGTCTTTTTTTCAGCCGATTCGTCTTCTACTCTTAGTAGAATGCTGGTAAGTGTTGTTGCCGAGTGATATCGTTACAGGCCATTCAAATATATGTGAAGGCATTAAAAATATCGAACCATGTAGATATTATTATTACATATTATTATATATTTTTCCGGTATATTTTCTTTGTTATAAGTATAATAATTTTTCACTATCGTATATTATTATTGAATACGCT
>WURV02196357.1:0-11973 GCA_011762755.2 Epimenia babai | reverse complement strand
TCACTTTTGATCAATTCCCTTCCGATTGTGGAGGTTCTCTCTGCTCGGGGCTTTCTGGGTACGATCAGTTCTTGGATCAACCCGTTGAGTTGATGAACGAGCACGTTCGGGCGGCGATGAGAACGGGTGGATTCGCGCTGCGCGAGTTGCACGGTATCGAGGATGGGCTCCTCCCGGCTGACTACTCGTGGGGGCGCATCCCACTAGACGTGCTCCAGAGCCATCTCGATTGGCTTGTTGAGCGTCGCGAGGCAAGGGACACCTGGATTGGCACACCGTCAGAGATTATCCGCTACCGAAGAACACGAGCTCATTGTCCTGCACCCTCGCTTGATGGTTCAACGATCAACTTTGGCGCCGTCGACGCCCAGTGCCAGAAGTACGCGACTTCGCTCAGTTTGATGGTCAACACGACGAATGACGTGGAAAGCCTCTATGCGGAACAGGGTGGGGAATGCGTGCCGACGGAAAAGCTGGGACCCAATCGTTTCCTTGTGCACGCGAATCCAGCGCTTGGACCGGCGAACGTCTCGGCTGGGAATTGATCGGAGCGGGCCAACAGGAACGCATCCTTTGAGGAGGTTTGCGGTGGCAAACACCGCATACTAAGAGCCTCCCATGTACGACGGTATCGTTCAGGAGATAGGCAAAGTAGTGGCGCTTGATCGCCCTTCTGACCATCTTTTGACCTACCAAGTGTCGTGCTCGGAAGCGTTCCTCGCGGACCTGGCTGTGGGAGCCAGCGTGTCCGTGGATGGCGTCTGCCAAACCGTGGTGAGCTTCGATGAGAACCGGATGGAGTTTCAGGCCGGCAAGAAGACCTTGGAGCTCACCACGCTCGATCGATTGCAATCCACCGTTCGTGTGAACCTCGCCCGCTCGATGGCTACCGGCGACGAGATCGGTGGGCATCCCATCGCCGGCCACGTCGATGGTGTCGTGACGATCACGTCACTTGAAGCGAGTGAAGAGCAACTAACGGTCGAGTTTTCGATTCCGGAGAGTTTGCGGCAGTACGTCTTCGTACGTGGGTTCATTGCCCTTCAAGGAGCAAGTTTGACCGTCGCCTCCTATGACGTGGAGTCCGGAACTGCTGAGGTGCACCTGATCCCGGAGACTCTGCGCAAGACGACGTTCCTCGATAGAAAGGTCGGTGATGGCCTGAACTTGGAGATTGATCGCCAGGCTCAGGTGATGGTCGATTCCATCACTCGGGTGATCCAAACGACGCTACCCCGCCGGTAGATTGCTCAGGTCGCGTGGGCCTATTCGGTGTTCGCTGCACAACGGAAGCCAACACTGACGTAGAAGAAACTTGCTTCGTAAGGTCGGCAGGTCGCGGTCTGGATCAACCCAGGGAAGTGGTCTTCGCGCACGTCGTATGAGCCGCCAAATAGGCATTGGTTTTCCGAGCCGATGAGGCTCCATTCTTGCACATTACCGGAGAGATCGAAGACTCCACGGGCTGTCTGATCGAGGGGATAGCTCCCGACGTCGCAAACTGAGGTTTCTTCCCAACAGAGTTTCTTGGGATCATCTGCTGAAAGCGGGGCTTCATTCCCCCAAACCCACTTCCATTCATTTTCTTCGCCTTGGGCGGCCCAGACTAGCTCCCGAATTTGGGGAAGTCGTCCTCCAGCCCATGCGCAGTAGGCTTGGGAAGCGGAGAGGTCGACATGATTCACCGGTTGGTTGTCGCTGTCTTCCTCGAAGTAGTTGCTCGTTGCGATCGGCGGCTGACAGCCGGCATCTTCGACGCACGCGGCGTAGTCAGAGACGGTGACTTCGTAAGCATCGAGGCAGTATTCCTCGATGGGAGGCGCGTCCGGATCGGAAACATGATCGACGGCGCCTCCTGGATGCCAAATGCGGTCGTGAGCGCAACTTCCTGGGACTGGACCTTCGCCACTATCTCCCCCCGGATTCGAACCTCCGGTCTCGTCACCCAATGGGGGTGGCTCCTCGGGGGACTCGCCCCCATTTCCGGAAGTGGAGAACCGTTCTTCGTAGGAACACAGCCCGTCAGTGCAATAGTTGGCTTCTGCGAGGCCTGCGCATTCTCGCGCGGAATCGCAAGCGACGCCGCAAGTCGCCGTGCCAGCGCAGGAGCTAACCATGCACGTCGCTGCCTCGTCGTGGGTGCTACATGTTTCGTCTGCTCGACACAGCGTGGTGCAGACGTTGCAAAGGCAACTCAAACCATCTTGGCAGTCAGCATCGACTTCGCAAGGTCCGAGGAAATGAGAGGAACCGCCATCTGTTTGGGCCGTTTCACCGCAGAAGGGAAGCAGGAGAGCGAAGAGGAGGATGAGGAGGAGGCGAGAAAACAGTTTCATGGTTCTGAGCAGTTGTAGTCGAGTTCCAACAAAGGAGTCGGGCCGAGCGTCGAGTGAGGAGAGTGAAAGAGGAGGCCACCGTAAGGGACTTCTTCGTTCATCTTGAGGAGGAAACCGTGGTTGGCTTGTTCTTTATCGAGGGTGGCGCGCGCCCAATCACTGATGTCCAAGGTGTACGTTTGATCGGGACTGTTGGAGGTCTCCAGCTCAATCGTCTGGGATTCCAAGACGTTGGGCTGGCTGTTCCAAGTCACGTCGTCGGTCGACCAGGCGTCGCTGATCGGCGTCAGGGTGCTCGCGTTGGAGCCTTTCGAGTCGTCGTGCCCCCAGCCTCCCCATCCCCCGGGGATCATGTCGAGGAAGGCGGTGAGTGTGAGCCGCGCCTCGACGAGGACTTTCCCTTCTGGCGTGGGCGGGAGATCGAATTTCAACACCGAGCGGTAGCAAAAGGGGGTGCCGTTGAGCGTCCAACATCCACTGCGGAAACGTGGGCTCTCGGGCAAAGTCTGATCGACTTCTGCAGGGCGACTAGATAGCTCAGAGCTCATCGCATCGGTTTCCCAGCTCCAGCTGGACCGTTTCATCGCAGGGTGGGTCGGGTGGAGGGGGATCGTCTGAATTTGTCGGGTCTTGTTCTGCCCCTCCGACACCGATTGGGGGTGGCGTGAGTGGAGGCCGTTCGCAACGGCCCGCTGAACAGGTCGACGCTTCACCCAGCACGGAGCAAGCTGCGTCATCCGAGCACGGTAGCTCACAGACTGATGCGCCGACGCATTCATCGACGACGCAGCGACTGCCTTTTGCGAGCTCTTGGCACATATCGTTCGAACGACAGGTCGTCGTGCAAACACCACAGATGCAATTCAACGCGCCGCAATCGGCGTCAGTGGAGCAAATCTGGAGATAGTCTTCCTGAGGGGGCAGAGGTTCAGGCTCAGCTTTTCCACAATGGGAAGTCACGAGCAGGAGAAGAAGCGCTCCAGCTACCGTGGGTCGTGCCAGATGCAGACGGCGACTAGTCACGGTCCACCTTCTTGGAGGCCTGCCCGACGTAGGTCGTGATGCGCTCCATTTCATCCGGCATCTGGACTTGGTCGTTGTGAGCTTCGACGCGCTGCCGGAGCTCGTCGAGCTCACGGCGAAAGCGACCCAAGGTGAGCTTCACCTCCTCCTGGAGAGGATGTTCCTCCCAGACGTCGAAGTGGTAGGTGCTCCCCCCTGTTTCGCTTTGACGGGTCGCCTGACCCTCGGTGTTGAGACGGCTGATCATGGTCGTGACGAGCGCCTGGAAATGATCGAAAGCTGCTGCTTCCCACCCGGCCGCCTCTCCGTACTCCACCTCGAATTCGGAGCAAATATAGCAAGGGACCTTTTCGTCTGTGATTTTGATCACTTTGGATTCAATTAACGTATCAATGCACGCCTGGAGGTCTTCTTCCGGTAGTTTGCATTGCAATTTCAACGAGTCGTAAGTGATGGGGCCCTGGGCGAAGACGACGGCACGGATGAAAAGCTCTCGGCTTTTTTCTCCCCCGCCTTTTGTTCGCGGTGCTCAGCTTCCGTTGGGATCCGGTAGATCCGCCCGCGCCGCGTATTTTCTTTGAGGAGGAGTCCGCTTTGGACGAGATCATGAAGCACACCGCGAAGGACCTCCGCTTCTGTATGAAACTGATCATCGATCGCCAGTCGAGAGACCGCGCCTCGTTCGGAGACGAAGGCGAGCACGGCTTCCCAGGATGATGAGCCGCGTTCATTTTCTGCTTCGCGGAGTCGCTGAACTTTTCTTTGGTACGCGCGAAGGGCCATTCCGAACATGTCGGCGCTGACCTTCTTGCTGACCCCTTGGCGTTCCAGTTCTTCCGCGAGTTCAAGGAAAACTTGGTTGGCCAAATGGGCGACGGGGGTTCGACTTCCTTGTGCTGTTGCTAGCTGAGCGAGGAGTACGGTCGTTTGTCGAACGATCGAATCGATCAGCAGGGTAGAGTTCATGGGCGAGAATCCCGAATCCGTCAGCAATCGATGCCGGGCGGGGCCGATGGTTCGGGTCCGAGAGGGTTCCATGGAACGGATGACCAGGCGAGGGGAATGGCATTTTTGCCACCCCATTTTCTCCTGTTCCTTCAGGGGCTTCGGAGGCCCTACGATGAGAATTCACGATCGGACGGCAACAGCTGTCTGTTCGCCTGCAGGTCCCAAGCACCGGATTTCTCCGGTGTCCGTATTGACGTGAACGCTTCAGCAACGAGTGCGAACTAGGGATTGAAGGTCACTTCGACATCGATCCACGCGGACGAGTCGGCTGTGTTTCCTCCTGTGGCGATCGGCTTGATTTCAAATCCTCCCCAGTGATCGACGTAAGTCTCTCCGACAAGAAGTTCCGAGTCGGTTTGGTCATCCGACCACCAACCATCGGTGGTCATCGATTCAGGAGTCATGTCGAGAAGGTAGGATGTGGTTTTCCAATACTCCTCTTGCTGCTCGTTCTCGAAGTAACCTTGGAGGTTGAGGAGAACTCCGTTGCCCGTCGTGTGGCCTCCACGTGTGCGGTATTCGATCCAGTAGCGGTAGAGTTCGTTGCCCGACTTGATCGCAAGCCCGATGTGATCCCCGCCGACTTCGCCGCGATCGAAGGCATGGATTCGGTACGTGCCTGTCTCCGAGATTTCAGGCACTTCGTCGCAAGTGATCCACCCAAAGTAATGTTTGTAGAGGAGGTTGATCTCCTCATGGGAATGAGCGCCCATTCCCATGAGGCCATAGACGTTGCCGTAGTTGAGAGCCTCGTCATCGTAGTTGCCAGCGCCGATAATCTGCGGACCAGCTTCGATCGCCTTGGAATGCCGGAGACCAAGCGTGTGGCCCAACTCATGCGCGATGGTGCCGGCGCCGGGATGGAAGACGGTCATCAAAGGGGGCCCACCGCTTGAGTTGAAGTTTCCGATTTGCGGTGACGTCACCATGATGCGGTTCGTGTCGCCGGGATTCTCCGGGTCGACTCCAACGCTGGAGATCGTGTTTTGGTACCACTCGCGATAGGCGTGCCAATCGTCGTCGAAGCTCGTATTGGGGCTCGTCGCCATGAAGATCTCAGGATGGATCTCGTAGGTCACCTGGAATCGACCGTAGGATTGTTCGCTGAAGTAAGTGACGACCTTCTCCAGATCGGCGAGAAGCTCTTGCTCTGAATACTCAAGAGCCGCGTCGGGGAATTCGAAGCGATACACCATGATATTTACGGTGTCGTGGAGGTAGCGATCTCCGTCGTTTTCGTGGGAGCAGGGGTCGATGTCGATAGGCGGCGGAGGATTTCCGGTTCCCCCTGTGCCTGCATCGACGCCTCCAGTGCCATTTGCTGCGCCGCCCGTTGCGCTAGGTTGAGCCCCTGTGCCGTTAGTTCCTCCGGCAACATTCGGATCAGAGCCGGATGTCGTGCCCCCGGTAGCTCCGGGGCCACTGGGCGTTTCGCCGTTCGGTGTCGAGGAACTCGAAGGGTCGGATTCACCGGACCCGCTGCACGCCATGGCCGCTGGGAGAAGCGACGCGGCGACGAAGAGAGAGCTAGAGCGGAGGGAAGGGAGAGACATGAACAGAGACCTTTCAGCGATCACCAAGTGGTGAACTTCTCAGTGTTAAGTAGCAATCCGCGCGCGTTGAGCGCAGACGCCCATCTGTTCATCGACGTTGAGCCGGGGAGGAATTTTCTAGCGGCTACTCGGCTGGGGCAGCGTAGTGGAGGCTGAAGTAGCCATTCTGGTAGCCGATGCCCACGTGCACATATTCAGGAGCGACCACGTTTTCGCAGTTCAGGTCCCAGAGCGGCATGCCCGTCATGTATTGGTCAGCGATGCTCTGCATGAACTCCTCGGGAGACTGGTTTTGTTCCTGAGAAATCGAGCCCGCCCAGGCACCGACAGGGTACTCGGCAAGCTCAGCTCGGTCTCTGGAGTTGGTCCCATCAGGGGCGTCGACTGAGGCGTAGCCATTCTCCTCCATGTCCTTGACGTGAATGCGAGCGGCGCACCGCAGCCGGTAGTCGAAGAGGAGGGGTGGCAGTGGATCTCCGGCGCAAGGGAGCGAACCTTCCGCGCGCGCCTCGTTGAGAGCCACGAAGAGTTCGTACTCAAGGTCTTCCGACGCCGCGTCCCACTCCTCGACGTCTTCACACGGTGAGGCAGAAGGCAGGTCGGCAATGGTGCAGGCGCCCTGAATGCACGTGGCCCCCTCGCGGCAGTCGTCATCAGCCGAGCAACCCGGTCGACATTTGTCCTTCGCTGGGCTCACCTCCGCACTGGATTTGATCAGCTGCGGAGCCTTCTCCGGCGCAAACGAGGCCGGGATCGGGGCACTGGGCGGTTGACTCACAGGGAGCGGAACAGACGCCGCACAGACAGGCGGAGCCTTCGTCACAAGTGGCGTCGCTGTCGCAGGCAACAAACCAATTGGTTTTGCTGTCCACCTTCTCAGCCGGGGAGCATCCAATCAAGAGGGAAGCCACGATGAACGTGGGTGCACACAGCGGGTAGCGGAGGTTCATTTGCCGTTCGAGTCGAAGGGTTCAGTAAATGATTGACCAACGTAGAAGGTCACGCGGGTTCGTTCTTCCTCTTCCTGTGGGTTCTTTTCATTCCAGGCGCGCACCTTGGCCCAAAGGCGGTCAGTTTCGCGACGGGTTTCTTCCAAGAGGTCCATGACTTCTTCGCGGTGCGGATTGTTTGCGTGCACGTCAAACGTGATGGTTGTTCCGCCCAGCCGCTGGTCGTCCGAATCTTCGGTTCCCAGGGTCTGTAGCTTTTTCCCGATTGAGGTGGCCACTGCTCGGTAATGGTCGAACACAGCCGCCGTCCAGCCGTACTCAGCGCCCACAGGAATAATCAATGTGTTGACTCGCACTCCGTTGGCGTCTCCGTTTTGGAGGATGACGCCTTCGACTTCCAGACGTTCTAGCGCTTCGTCAACCGCGTTTTTGGGTACGGAGAGGCGCTGCGCGATCTCATCCGAGGTGAGCCCCGGCTCGTTGTAGGCGAGAACCCAAATCATCGACCCGAGCTCCTCGATGTGTTCACTCCGGTCGAGATATTCGGAGCTTTGCGCCCTGGCGGAATAAGAACTTCCGTCGCGTGGTCCTTCTCGGTCGAGCAATCCGCTGGAGACGAGATCGTTGAGCACCGCTGCGACGCTCAGCTGATCATCCCTTGAAAAGCGATCTTCGACTTCTTGGCGAGTGAGAGGTCCGTTGGCTTCCACATGGCTCAGCACGGCTTCCCAAAGAGTCGTGCCTCGATCGGTCATGCTTTCTTCCAAACGCTGCACCTTCTTTTGGTACCCTCGCAGGGCGAGACCAAACATGTCTGCGACGACCTTGCGTGACACACCTTCCGCTTCGATCGCCCGCGAGAGTTCAAGGAAGAGCTGCCCGGCGATATCACCCAAGGGCGCACGAATGCCGGCGGCTGTCGACAACTGCGCGATCATGATCGTTGTTTGCCCGACGATCAGGTTGATGAGTGCCTTGGGGGTCATGGCGTGAGGAGAGGCGCGCATCTTCAACGTTCGAGAGGCGCCGGTAGGGTCTGTCTAGAAGAGCACATCGGTCGCCAGTTCAGGGATGCCCATTTGTTCATCAAGTTCTTGGAATCGTTTCCAAGATCTCCTGTCTAGAGGAAAATTTCCAGTAGGAGCTCTCCGGACGGGTTTTTGAGCTGAACTCAAGAAAGCTCCTTCGACTTCTCGGTGCACGACCGGGCATCTCCTTTGCTGAGCCAACTCATGGTTGCGTCACTTCATGACCACTCTCCCGTCGTTGCCGTCCTCCTCCTTTCTATTTCTTCGCCAAAGAGCCTCCGCGCTCGCGCTCGTTTCGCTCGTTGGTTGTTCTGGGGCCGGGGAAGACGGCGACCCGATGGATGGAGACACCAACTCCGGGACAGGAAGCACATCGGGAGGCGATGTTCCTGGTGCCACGGGTGGGAGCTCCACGGGAGGAAGCGGTGATGTTTCCGGTGAGACTGGGGGAGCTCCAGGAACTGGTGGGGTTCCAGGCGGAGGTGCCACTGGGGGCACTTCGGCTACGGGAGGAAGCGACCCGAATGGAACTGGTGGTTCCGACCCAACCGAGCCCTCTTCTGGATGTGGAACAACGGCGGCTCACTCGAGCGGTGGAGTCAACGTTGATCTCGTTGTTTCCGAGTCCGGCGAAAACAGAGAATTCTATCTCAGTCTTCCGGAGAACTACGACCCCAACACGCCGCACGCTTTGATCTTCGGTTATCCAGGAACGAGCTGGACGGGGCAGCAAATCCAACCCTATCTCGAAATGGAAAGTGCTTCGGTGACTCCGCGGGACGACGAGATTTTCGTCTACCTGACTCCGCTTTGGCGCTTCGACAACGGCTCGACGGGAGGTTTCGCCCTGGGACCTCATGGCGGGAACTTCGCGGGGAACCAGGACATCCAGTTCACCGAAGCCGTCGCGGCTTTCATGAAAGACAACTACTGCATCGATGAAGACCGGCTCTTCGCGACGGGTCACAGCTGGGGTGGCGACATGGCTAACGTCGCGAGCTGCTTTACTGATCTTTTCCGAGCGAGTGTTCCGATTGCTTCGAATGGCCCCTTTTGGTTCCACGATGGTTCTACGCCGATCAGCTGCGACACGGATACCGTGGTTTGGAACATGTACGGGCTAGCGGACGATTGGTTCAACGATGGCGGGGAGAACGGTCGTGAGGTTCGTGATTTCTGGCTCGCCGATCGAGGTTGCGATGGTGTCGGATCGGCAACAGATCTCGGGATCACCGGCGAAGAGTGTGAGGAATACACTGGGTGCCGTGTCCCGGTTCGTTCGTGCCTCTATGATGCAAGCTTTGGGCATCAGAAGCCGGACTACTTTGCCGAAGAAGCGATGGCGTTCTTCCGCTCGTTTCAGTGAGACGAGTGTCTTCACCCATAATTAAGGCGTGGAGAGTTGGGTTGGCTGCGAGCGAGCACTCTTAAGAGGTGCCTAAGCCCATCGTTGCTTGAGCGATTGCGCGCGCTCGATCGGAGCCGATCCCAAGGGACGCGAAAACCCCGGTAACGAACATCGAAGCGAGACCATGCGCTAACGCGCGTCCGGAGAGCTCTTGGAGCGTCGGATGCTCTGGGGAGAGTTCTTCTCCCGACTTCACGAGTTGAGCCAGATCGGGCCAAAAGGTTGCCATCTGCTGGAGAGCTTCAGGAGGAACGCCCTCGATTTCTTTCGGGGGTTCTTGGGCGAAGTCGATGTGATGGGAGTCGAAGATCACGCGGTAGAGCTCCGGATGTTCTGCAGCCCACGCGACGTAAGCGACTCCCGATTTCGCAAAGGCCTTTTGAGGATCAGGTTCATCACCTACCTCAGCGACGATCACATGCGTGAGGCGCAGGTTCCCTTCCTCAGCGACCGCACGAAGTAGCGCCCCTCGGTCTTTGAAGTGACGATACGGGGCAGCGGAAGAGACCCCTAAACGCCGCCCAGCTTCGGCGACACTCAGCGCGTCGAGGCCGTCGGACTCGACGATGTTGATGCTCGTCTCGATGAGCCCGCGTTTCAGGTTGCCGTGATGATACGTCCGTCGAGTGGCCACTGAATCAATGTAAGCTCCACTCACTTTTTTACCAAGAGCTCTGGACATAATGTAAGTTTCTATTACATTAAGTCATGTGACAGCAACAAATCCCTTGTTTCAGAATCTTTCGCAGGAACACGGCTTTCGTCCCCTCCGGCTGGAAGGAAGTCTGCCGGAGAACCTCTCTGGGACGATGTACCGGGCCGGGCCGGGCCTTTTCGAACGATTCGATCGCCGAGTCGCCCATCCTTTTGAGGCAGATGGGGCGGTTTCGGCGGTCCGATTGGGGAACGACCAAGCGGAGGGTGCGGCTCGCATCGTGCGCGGAGCTGGTTTCGTGGAGGAGGAGTCGAAAGGGCGTTATCTCTACAACTCGAAAGCACGATGGATCGATCGGGTCACGGCAGCTTTTGCACGAAAGAGTAAAGCCACCGGCAACACTTCGATGTTCCAACATGGCAGCAAGCTCTATGCGTTGATGGAGGCTTCTCTGGCTCAGGAGATTGATCCCGAGACCTTGGAGTCTCTCGGAGAGGTAGATTTTGGTGTCGTTCGAAGCGCCTTCTCCGCGCATCCCAAACGAGTCGCTTCCCTCGCGACGTCGTTCAACTTCGGAGTTCGTTACGAGAAAGAGATGTGGCTCGATCTTTACGCGCTGCCTGACGAAGGTCCTGTTCAATCAATCGTCAGCGTCGTCGCTCCTTGGATGAGTATGGTGCACGACTTCGTCGTGACCGAAAACCACATCGTCCTCTTCATCATGCCCTCGAAGCTGGTCTTATGGCGAGCGTTGCTGGGGCTGGGGGACATCGAGAAGTTGTTTCGCTGGGAGCCGAAGCTTGGCGCACAAGTCGTCGTCGTACCGTTGTCGGAGCCTGAGAATTTCAAGCGAATCGAATTGGAACCCTTTTGGGTCTGGCACTTCGTCAACGCGTTTGAAGCGGGAGGGACGATTCAAGTGGATGCCTGCCGCTACGATGAATTCTCGTTGAGCGACATCGGCGAGACGGAAACGGACGTCAACCCGACCTACCATCGACTGGAGATCGAAACGGCGTCGGAAAAAGCGAGTTGGAGCCAACGAGGGGAGCATCACGTGGAGTTCCCCCAAGTGCATCCCAGCCGCGGTGGTCTGGCGCACCAGTGCGCTTTCTCGATCGTTCGCGTGGATGGGACGCTTGGTCTCGGTCGCACCAACGCCAGAGCCGATGTTGCTGGTTGGTTTCCCGACGCCTCTCATGAGCTGAGCGAGCCTGTTCTCGTGCCACGAAGCGAGGCAGAAGATGATGTTTGGGTCCTGTCACTGCTCGCAGATCGCGAGCAAGGGCATTCGTACCTTGCCGTTTTGGATGGCCAACGGCTCGAAGAAGGGCCGGTAGCTCGGGCGCACTTCGAGCAGACGATTCCGCTGACTTTTCATGGAACGTTCGTGCCCTCGAAAAGTTCGTTGGGAGGGTAGGCGTTTTCGCCTAGCGGCGTGTCGGGCCCACATCCTCCCACCGGCCTTCTGTCGAGAAGTAACTCACACCGCGCGCCAGGCGTACCTTGAGGACATGGGCGGGAGCACCTCGAAAGAAGACACGACGGAGGACGTCGTCGAGCTCGCGCTGATTACGCTGGCCATCATCGCGGTGGGTCTACTTGCTCCGGACCGTTCGTCGTTACTCAGTCTGGGATGGTGCGTGCTCGGCTTGTCGTTGCTCTTGCTGATCCAAGGTTTCTTTCGCGATCTCTGGCTGCTCTATCGAGAGAAGGCTCGAACAGACGATTCTCCGCGTATCGTCATGAAGTGCCTCTGTCTCGAGTCCACCCTGGGAACGGCGGGAATCATCATCGGTGGATTGGTCGCTCTCCTCGTGAGCCAGCTTCAAGTCGAGATTGATCCGACGATGTGGCCCGTCGCGACGGGCAGCGTAATGCTCTTCGGTTTCGCCACGAAGAACGTGATTGTCACGTGGAGACCCCTCGGCGTCCGCCCTCATGATTGATCACAAGTCTTCATATGAGAAGATTGTAAAAAGCCTCTCCGGATACGAGTTTTTCGTATCCAC
>WURV02196346.1:0-11975 GCA_011762755.2 Epimenia babai | reverse complement strand
ATCAAAATATCTCTTAATTTGTGATAATTTTCTATAATAAAGGTATGATACTAACTCTTTCTTCAGTATGTGTATCAATTCAGACCAAAATTAATAAATTTTCAAAATATAGCCAGCATGTTGTTTTTCCACAAAATGTCAGAAAAATAAAACATTCTTGGGACCCGTTTGGACCCAACTGCTTTGTCCATATATGTTTTTATTTTTAAAAATGACATTTTATAGGAATTTTTTCCAAAAATATATGGATAAATAATTTATACTAAGCTTGTAAATTATGTGAATAAACCCTTGCGACATTAAAAATGATTATGACAAGGAGTCAGGTGATATATGGACCGCTTTCTCATGTTTATTAAAACCAAATTAAAGTAATGTTAGACATTTACCAAATACCCAATTATCTACTGTTTTTTGTGGCAAAGTAAATAAACAAACGACAACCTTAACACAATTCAAAAATTTAATGTAACGATATAATAATAATGATTTATAACTACAATAAGCTGTGAACAACACCAGATGAAGCTTGAAACATGGGACGTTAACTGAACTTACCAACTCAGAATAACTTGAAGATATGAAGTCTGAGTATTATTTGAATCTGTATTGATTATTACGTAACCTCAACAAGGCAATCAATCTAACTAAACGTTCACAGACTGCGCGATAGAACTGCGTGAAGAAAATGGAAGTGTAAATGTGTAAGTATATGTAAGTGTATAAATGTATATAATTGTGTCGAATATAATTACGTTAACTGAGAGCTGCCATCCTTATTTAAATTCCGAAGACTGGATGCACAGGGACCAGGAATTCCGCGATGTTTGATGCTGTGGCATATACGGTTTATGTATTTAATATCAACAATATAACTGTTGCAATAACAGAGTTAGAATACTGAGGACTCTGATATACCACATCAACTGCATCAGTGGCTTGTGGCATCACTTGTTGTAGATTGTGCTTTACCCAGACACTGAATATTAAACTATGAGGTAATGCTTGAACCTATCAATAATTACAGTGATTACTATAAATTCCAGATCTGCTGTTTAACCCCCGCATTTTAAACTCTCCTTTGAATGCCACTTTAAATATTAATTTCAAGTCATTCTATATACCAAAGCTATGCATGGAGCGAATACGTGTATCGCCACTAGCGTGCATGCATGTCAGTATATAGTCAGTATATAGTCAGTAGTTAGATTTTGGATGAGGTCGGTCTAAACCTAGTGACCAAGACACTACTATACCAAACATTCTCGTTTCACGATCGAGATAATACTGAATTTTAATATATTATGGATACTGTAAAAATGGAGCTAAACAACATGTCATGTGATCTTGTGTTGACGAACGCACTATTTATATTGATACTTTGTGAAACATTACTTAGGATGACGATCTGGATGATAAAAATAATAAAATTGGCTAAAGATGACCTACATATTCTGGATTCCATATTAAAATCTTGAAAACAACTTTGGACAAAGCATTGGGTCTGAACGTGCCGGTGAGTTTGTCAGGCGGAGTATATGCTTTTCGCTCAAGTTCTCGGGTGTCATTGCGGCACATCGGTGGCTGGACCGAACTAGTTCACTGCACCAGTAAATGTCCCACTACGTAATTTTTAATACCTAATCATGAACCTAACATAGTTATAATCGTTCATAGAAAGTACATACCCTACATCGAAAACATTTGTAAAGTGATCTGAAAGTATAACATTTAATGACCATAAGTATCAGCCAACCAAGGCTATGTGGTTTACAATGAATATTTATTTATTTATAGGCGGATTACCAAGGTAATCATTGTGTAGGCCAATTACATTCATGGCCCTTTACAAAGCTAGCCTATGTGGTTAACACGACAATTTAATGAGCCTCACTAATAAAAAGGGGTGAGGGAAAAACACCTAATGTGAAAAACCCACCGAGTCTGAGCAGACAATTGCCCTTTTTCCATCGGATGTCTTCATATGAACTACATATGTCGCACACTCAGTTAAGTCTACGAAAGGTCAATGGATATTTACAATGAGATGAAGACATAGAGGGGATGTAAACGCCACAGTTAGTATACTGGTTAGAGTGGGAATTGAACCAGGGACCCCTGGATTCAAAGTCGAACTCTCTAATCACTACGCCAACTGCCCTCGATTGACATTTGTATATTACCCGTAGATACTTTGACACTCTGATCACCCATCAAAGATGATATCAAATATGTAGTCATTTTAGAGATGGGTTTCCTCCAGTAATTAATCGAAGATAAATGACACTCAGGATCATCGCAGAAAAATTATCCGATAGGTGGATTCGAACCCGCTAAATTTCAGTTCTGAGCCAGTGCTCTGTCATTTGACAAACTTCTCCCAGATATATATTTTTAATATAAATCTGAATTTTGCCCATTACTACTGCTTTAATTAACCTGTTATCTTTTCAAGTGATTCACATGGTCAGGGTTACTTAAAAACACGGGTACTCCCGGTCAGTTTCTTAGGATGAAAGAAGTAGAACCACAGTGGAAAAGTTGTATCGAGGAGACTAAAAGTTGTTTATTGTCACGTTATATAGCAACCGCTCCTGCAGTTATCATTACATCTGATGTGGAAGTGATAAATGATGAGGGATAATAGAGGGAGTATTGGCAAAGTAGTGATGATGATGACGATGACGACGCAACAGAAAAGAGCAATGTAGTTGTGGACACCGAAATCCAAACAGGAGCACCCATAGTTAATGACAAACATACACAAACACCAACATACACAGCAAAAGTGGATATACATAATTATGAAGCTTTGTTCCACTTTTTCGATTTAGAAACTTGCGGTATGTCAAATTCATGCTTGCTTTTAAATCCGTGGGGCCAGCAGCTAATCACCTCCACTCATCGGATCATCAATGTGAGCATAGCCAATCGGTTTTTGCTACGATCATTAAATCGAAATTCCATCATCACACCATGCGTTTTCATGGCTATTCTATGTCAATGAGACAAGTATGTTGACCATAATAATCATATGGATATATATTGCATTTACCATCAGTGGTGGAAAATAAATATAAGCGCACGCTGTTAATTTTTTTGCCTCCTTCTGCTTCATCCGAGTAGCTAGAATAAATAGTGGTGGCCATTATGTAACTTCTAACTTGTTTCTAGGGTGATGGAGCATATGATACGCGAGCATATGAACCCCTGTTCTATTGGCTACCGAAATCAAATGTCGATATCTAATCTATAATGCGACGCGTTGAGTCAGACGCATGCGCCACACTTATTACAAGGACCCAACACATCAAAGTTAAATAAAACGATATTTATTGTTCATACTTCATATTATAGATGGAAAAATTAAAATATAAGTGGTCTTGGAATGCGATAAACGCCACAAAAGAGTGTGTATATGCAAAGATTAATGCAAGACTTTTAGGTATACAGAGTAAAAAACGAAGTCTTAGGATTATCTACTGTCCATTGTCGATAGTGTTCCGTCCTGTAAATAAAATGTAATTGGATGTTTTTGCTTTAAATAAATGGTATTTATAATACGTATTATGAATATACTGCCAGAACTAATTGTGCAGGTTCATAAGCTTGCTGTTCTATAGTCTCTGACCAAATTCCTTGTCCAGCAATTCATATGCTCGTCATTGAAAGTGGCGGCCACGTGGCAACAGCCATCACATAACTGAGAGGGCATGGCGGTTCATATGCTCGCGCATCATATGCTCGTACCTCGTTTCTAGAACCTCAGTTTACGGGATATAATTGATTCAAGGCACATAATCAGAAGGGTTACCTTATTCCCCTGTTGGGTGACATAACTCTATCCATGTTCAAATACATTTTGCAATGTTTGGGCCAATGTTGCGAACAATAGTTGGATACCAACACACTGATTGGGAGCTTGATTCATTTTCTATTGCTCTTATAACTCACTGTGATAGTGCATTGCAATTTGCAACCATTGAACAGTGAAAGGTAAGATGGTGATCAGGTACCAGGTGCTGTTAATGATGCTGTTTTACAAATCAAGAATAATTTGGATGTTATTCTCTTCAACAATAATTATTTGAAATGACAAGAGAATAAAAATCTCATCCAAAAGAGGGCAGAGTTTTCTAAACTAATCATACGAGCATTACTGGGTAATTCCAACTGTAAATCTTGAATTACTACATTTTTTTGGAATCAAATACACCATTAATAGTCTCATAATATTAATTAGTAATACACCTGAGAATATTAATTTAGATAAATTCAGTAAAAATTTATTGTGCTATCTTTACTTTTTATTAGATTAAATAAATAAGTATACATGAGGTGCATGATATAGCTTATTGCGCACAATAGGAAACAATCTCATAGTACATAGGCACCTTAACATAATGTGATGAGTCATATGACATCCAAGAATGGTCCCGATTTACAGTGAAGATTTTTATTGTGATACAGTAAAAGATAATTTTAAATGTCAGTTATGAAAATTATTTCCTGTCTTATTAGCAGATTAAGGATTAAATAATGTTTTAATTTCAACAGAAATTAATTTTATGCATGTGAACTGTAGCTTGGAGTGATTATTTTCATATTAACATTATTGACGCTCAAGTTACTCAGGTTTGTAGTCTCAATAGCACAAGACCCTAAGTCTCAGAAGTTTGGACTAAGACGTAAAATGCATTATTGGTTGTACTGCAGCAGATAAATATTTATGTAAGGTATATATGGTGTTATGATTAGTGTCTGATCTGTTATATTATGTAGACTGACAAGACAAATTGATCAGAAATCACAGTTCAAATGATCACAGATGTCATTTCCATCAAGTCCACACCTGTCTGCGCTTATAACAACAAGCATGTCTGCATGCCCTTATGCATCTCGGCCCTGACATTAACTGCTGATATTTTTATTGGCCATCTGACAAATTAAATATCAGTAGAATTATTATTCTGTAATAATCCTACAGCTTGTCTGTAAATGCTATCATAATCCATGTGATTATGATGTAACCAAAGTTAATGAATTACTACAGGGAAATATACTTAAAAAACTTGTCTGGAGGGGGTCGGTGGGTGGGCTAGTTGAAGCCACGATTCTTTATTGGCTGGTCTGGTGCTCTACCAACTGAGATACGAATCTTTTTTATCATTACATGTAGAAGTGGGTTATTCTACTTGAGAGTGTAACCACTGCACTCTTCAAGTTCAAATTGAACGCTACAATACATATTTCAGTGTGGACAATATCTGGCTGCCCTTGTACTTAATGTTAATCTGACATTTCCTCATTGCTTAAGCAGAGATTGATAGAGTGAAATTCACTCATGCTTGGAGCGTATAGAGACAACTATTGAATCAGGAGCATATGAACCGGCACTCCCACTTGTTCACACAACTGTTGTTGCCACGTGGCTGGTGGTCACAACTAATTCAGAATGATGAGCATATGAACCACTGGAGCCGAAGACATTATTTAAAGCAGCACTTATCATCAGTACATTTCACACTATAACATTTTATTAGGTGACGGTACCCTGTTGGCAATACATCTAACATAGTTCCAGGGGATTGATTTCTTGTAACACTAACAGTTTTATGTGTCGCATTATATCGACATCATAAGATGTTCATATGCTTCCGGTTGAAATGCATTACCACCAAGAGATTTAACCTACATCAAGGGATATGCCAGATCCAGCGTAAATAAGGCACACTGTGATGGACAGTCATTCACAACCAACAAATAGATCGGTTTTGTTAGCTTAGTTTGTATCCGGTGTGAATAGGCACTTAGACCCTCTTTCATGATTATTAATGGTTACAGCTATATATTCCTCATGTGGTATATTGCAAATGATTTCGTCTCTATTTAAATAATCCTGTCTTGCTTTCCCTAAAATGGTCAATCTAAAGATCTGCCAAATAGGTGAGAGTATGTATCAATAAGTGAGGTACATCCAGTCATGATCAAAGCAATGATTATAGGTTTGCTTAATTTATGGAACTCAGCAGCTGTCTGCCAATTATGTTTAGACAAGAATGCACACAGAGTAGGTAATAGTAAAATTCCGTGAATGTACATTTAATGTAATTCATATAACTAGAGGAAACCACAATGGCTACTCCCATTAATTTTGTATTTTAAATAAAGCTTTTACAGAGATTCTATGCTGTTTGCTTTGCTCTACATGTGTACATTGTCCCACTATTTGCGTTATAGTACTTAATAAAAAGTATAAACACCTAACATCTCCTTAAATCAGTTTAAATCTAGAAGAATACTATCCTTTTGAATCTGTTCGAATCTACAGCTCACTAGACAAGCCAACTTACTATACTTAATTCTACCACACAGATCATGATATTTTTGAAACGCTACAGGCTATACCTATATCATCATAATAGCTGTGTATGGCACTCAAACTATTCTAAAAGCTTCATAAACCATACTAATTGTCTGCATTACTTAAGTGGTGAGATCAGCATCAGTACCTCTAAGTGTTATATATGTGAAAAGAGATGGAAAACATCTGGCTATTTCATGAACTAAAATGGAAAGACTTCTGAATAGTGCAGCCTCGATTATTACAGTTTATTAGCGACTTCTTAACAAATATAGTACAACTGTTACTGTTTGATACATTGTAAAACTTTTTCCCCCGTGTCAAAGGTAAAACCAATAGTTTGGACTTTACCCAATAGTTGCAGATGTTATTAGCTAATATAATGGATTACCAAACATACTAAAATAAGAATGATATTGTCAGTCGCCATTTTTACTTGTTCTTGAAGTAACAAGCTAACAACGCAGGAGTCGCGAAATATGGCCTCAACAACTACCTCACGACCAGCTTGCAACACTTTCGAAAAACATTGTGAGAGCACATCATACAAGTGAAACATTCTGTTCAACACATGGTACCACTACTACTATTTACATGAGTCTATGGCTTACATAAAGATTAAATTCATAACTTCCTTAAAGATAAAATCCACTTGATATTTCAGACTGTTCAACCAGGAAAACATGCCACATCAATAATAGTACTTAGACGGGGGGGGGGGAGGCAAGATGTTTTTCTATCTTTCCCTGATTTTATTCATTAACCACTATTGCTCCCAGCCATTAACAGTACTGTGATGGCGTGTCTACATAAATATAATTTATAGTTGTAATATTGTAAGAGCTAAAATCATTTAATATGATACTTCTTTGCGGATACTACCATGAAATGCAATTAGATATCCTGCCTTGTTTGCTATAAAGTATTATATGAATGACAGTTTAATGACTCTGTGATCATGATATTTCATTGATTTAATTGGATTTACTAGCATTGGAATTACGGGTTTCTGAAGCTGGAACTGTTTTATGGCTCATGAGCAGTTTATTGTGTTATTATTACGTAAATTATGGAGAAGAGTGCTTCATTTTTGTAAATCACAGCAGGCTATGTCTGAACGTTAGATTTGGTTTTTGGGATTAAGAAATATATGCAGAAGCTTTAACTATGATTTTTCAAGGTGGGTAATTCAGTACGGTGTATAAGTCAAGGCTAACTTTTGAAGCTAATTTCTTTTCTAATAATACACTTTAACTAAACAAATGTGTAATGGCGTAGTCATTCAGTGATTAAGATATTTTAGTTCACCTTCTCACATAAAATGCTAAGAGTTTATGAGCAGATATGTTGTACCATGAAATCCCACAAGAAAGTGCATTAACACAGGTAGATTGGATGAATCAAACGGAGAGATTGGATGGATCAAACGCTTGGGAAACACAAAGAACAGACATCTTTCTATCATCCATACTATCTTACTGATCCTTGAAATGTAGTCGTTTTAATTATCATGTTTTTTGTGAAAGGTTACTTGTTTCACAAGGGTGGCCATATGTCTAACATCAGAGATTCAGTAAATACACAGGAATTGCAGATCAAGCTGGCTGCAGGTACAGTAATATTAATTACACAATCATCCAACACAGCACCTGCAGCTAAAACAGCAACAGAAATAATATACCTCCTGGGAATAATAAATGTTACCCCACATGCAAAAATTAGTTAGACTGACTTATTGAAGATCTTTGTATATCGTTTGAACTAAAAGATCAACATGATGAAAAAAATATTTCATAATTATACTGATTTGCCAAACTATCAACTAGCCTACACTTTACACGACTAAAAACTTTAAATAGCGTATCCTTTCAATATAATTGTGAATCTACTTTTGACATATTGATGGTTAATCTTTATCAAGTTACTGCACTCAGTACTATGTATATCCAATAAAAAGAATACATATCAATCGGAGTGTTATTCATGTTATAACTGAACAAAATGTGTTTGGTATTATTTGGAAGATATTTACACAGAGAAACATAAAATAAACAATACTATTTCCGAAAAAAACCAAGAAACCCCTATCGACAATGGATATTTTATGTAAGTCGGTAAGTTTGTTGTTAATAGCAGCTTTACATTATTTGTGGCTTTAGGATATTACCATCATAATCCATCTCTCACACAGTTCAATAATTAAAATATGGTTTTATTTTCTGATAAAGGATGTTACAGGTATATGAATATGTATATACTACAATATTTTTTATAAATGACACTGAAAAATGCAGAACAGGTAGTAAATACATACACATTTATAACACCAAATAAATACTAGATAAACACTGATATAATCCCCAATATATTTAGGATAATTTGCAGAGCAGTAATTATCTTTTGAAATAGACTACAAACATAGACACGGTGTATGTGGTATTTTCACAGGGAATTCAATTTGCCAATTGATGGTATTGCTATTGCATGGAGTATTGTTGCGCGATGCAAAATATTAAAAATAACCACAACTATAGATTATTTTCTAAACAATAACCAATTACTGATTCAATATTTGATTGTTCTTGCGATATCAGCATGACAATTTGTGCCATAAATTTTAAACCACTTTAGATACAGTATTTCCTCCATATACAGTGTAGTAAAGTAACTAGAAAAATTTTTGCCTGATTTTTTTTTGCAAAAAAGAGGCTCTCGAGATTATCGTGATAATAAAATCCATACAAATAAAACTACAAAACATTATGATCAATGAGATCGAACCTTAATAAATCATTAAGCCCAAGTCCTCAGGCAAATTATGATGATCTATTTGATCGGACTTCAATAAACATGATGATCAATTAGATAAGACTTCCACAAACATTATGATCAACAGTATCAGACTTCAATAGATCATCAACCCTAAATGCTCATGCAAAACATTATGATCAATAAGATCCAGACTTCAATAAACATTATGATCAATAAGATCTAGACTTCAATAATCGTGATGATCAATTAGATCAGACTTCAATAAACATTATGATCAACAGTATCAGACTTCAATAGATCATTAACCCTTAATGCTCTGACAAAACATTACAATCAATGAGTTCAGCCTGCTTATTATTATAGTCATTAATCTCTATATTATTTTTTACAATCCTTTAGCCTTACATTTTATTGGTATATTTCCATCCCTTATGTTAACAGGATGTGAGGAGGTGCTTAGTTTATCAGTGGACTGGGTGTCTCAGCACATCTATTGGGCAGACACCACATTGATGACAGTGGAAATGTCTCATTATGATGGAAGTGGACGAAGATTAACAGTCATGTTCGATGTCTCCAAACCATGCTACCTTGTTGTTGATCCAATTTTTGGGTATATATTTGACATATTTATACTTCTCATGGTTGATACAGGCTGACCCCCAAAAAGCGGGCCCCAGCCTCATTTCCTCATTATCTGCAACAATTGAATAAAACTTTGGTGATAACTCGTTTATTGTTTTAAAAACATCATGTCAACACACGAGAGTCTTTGTACTTTTCTTATTTTCTTATTTATTCTACAGCATGTGTTCCAGATGACCTCCATTTAGCTCTGCATTTTTTGAGGCGCAGAACAACGTCCATGACGTCCTTACAAATCGATCAAAGAATGGCTCTGATCTCCTCCCTCGTGGCTTCCGTGAGTTCGGTGATTCTCCTCGGTCTCCCTGCGTAGACTCTGTCCTTAAGGTAGCCCTAGAGAAAGAAATCTGGGGGTGGGGTGTCTGGACTGTGAGGTGCCCACTCACAATCAGTCTTGAGACTTATTACACAGCCTCCGTAGTTCTCTTTCAGCCAGTCTCGGGATGGAGGTTCCCCATTTGTCTTCGAGTTTACCTTTCCTCCAAGATGGAGGTGAGCTTCATCGGAGGTCCATCGGAGGTTAAGGAAAGCTGATGTCTCCTGGATCTTCCCAGTATCTTGATTGCCATTGCCTTTCTCTGCTCCTTTTACAGCTCCAGGCTGTAAGGGTCTACTTCGTCTGCATTCCGTATGGGTAAGCCTTTACATCCTGTACTAGCACTCTCCTGCAAGTCTCACGAGTTATCCCGAGGGACTGATGTCGCCTGTGCACAGATTGTTTTGGACTCTCTTGCACTGACTCTCTCTCGACCAGCTCATGTACGTTTTCTGATGCAGGAAAATGTCTTGCACTTTTAAGAATGAGCCTGTCTATTCGTGATGTTTGACGTTCTATGCCTCGATGAAATTTTTGACTGGATGACCATTAATAAATCAAAAATTAATCCAAGGAAAACTGAACTTATGCTCATCTCTTCACTATTCTCTACTACACTTCCTCCAGACATCTCCATCACCTTCAAAGGCTCAACCATTAAACCCTCTGACCATTGACTATGTTTGCAACCTGGGTATAATATTTGACACTCATATGAACCTACATTAACAGATATCCAAACTCTCCATTCTGGATATACGTATTTACGCAACATTCGATCCATCTCTTGGCACTTGAAACCTGAACTGTCTTAAACGTTAGTACATGCTTTCATCAACAGCAAAATCGACAACTGTAATTCACTGTATGTAAATCTGCCTTACACTGAACTCTCTCAACTTCAAAAATTACAGAAGAGTGCTGTTCGAGTTATCTCTTAGACCTCCCATTGCTCTCCCATCACTCCAGTTCTCCGCTCACTCGACTGGTTACCTGTCACGTCCCATGTAACCTTCAAAATTCTTCTCACTAACAAATGTATTCATGGCATGGCTCCTTCTTATCTATCTTCGACAATCTCAATCATCACGTCTGTGCATTCAACCCACTCATCTTCCTCACTCATGCTTTCAGTCCCTCTTGTACAAATCGTGCTACTTTTTGGGATCATGCTTTCTACGCTGCTGCACCCCACTTCTTCAATGCACTCCCAGCCTACATTCGACAATCGGCCAATTCCAAAGCAATCTCAAAACACTTATTTTGCATTGCTTTCGCTAAATAGTTTAACAGTACTTTATTAATTTGCCGAGAATTAACACTTTCTAAGAGAGATTGCCTGTTTTTCTTTTTCACTAATTCTTCATATTGATGGCGACTTTGCCTGCATAGGATTTCCTTTTTTTGATATTTGTTCTACTCTCCACAGTATTATTCAACATCTTTATCTATTTTATGCTCACTGTAAATGTACATAATAATACCATATATACTCACCATAAGTTGATCCGCCTATAAGTCACCCCCCCCCCCCAACTTTGGCCGATGAAATCGTGGTTTTACTCTTGACCCACCTCTAAGTCGAGGGTGGAGTTTGAGAGTGCTACCCATTCTTCAGTCATTCACGGTGATCGGCCGCCATTATAATTTGGATGGGAAACTTACCCGTTGTATTCTAATAAATGTGACGAACGCAAAATGTGTTGATTACATTTTTATTGTAGTAATATAAGGCCCATAGATATATATATATGAACATTGTATATACACTCTGAAAAGAGAAAGATGTCTGAAGGTATGTATCAGTATATTTTTACGGCCCGAAATTTTTTTATTTTTATTAACCCCCCTGTAAGACGGGGGGGGGGGGGGGGGGGG
>WURV02196335.1:0-11975 GCA_011762755.2 Epimenia babai | reverse complement strand
ATATGATCTACACTTATTGATCGCAAGCTTTCGCATAAACACATAAACACACTTCATCACCAGATGAAGTACATCCACTGATGATGCATAGTGTTTATGCGTACGTTTGTAATCCATAAAACCAGTTCCATAAACGACGTTGCTCCCAATCTTAGATGTCATTTTCAGTTACACTTAAGCGGCAACCCACGCGTATAATAACAACCACACTGATAATGAAATGTCACGAGAGAAAATAAAGTTATAGAATATAATATGAACCAAATCAACTTGTTTTGACTCAAATGATTAGGTGAACCTTTTTCGAGGCGAGGAAATCCATCCCTTTAGCGATGCCAACGGAGAACTGATAGAGACATTCCATGACTCGTTCGTCGATGGGGTTAGATTGCTGGTACGTCAACCAATCTTTGAGCGTGCCTTGCTCGCAGTACTCCGTGAGAATCATAGGTCCTGGGACGGAAAAAAAAAACACACTACAACAACTGAACATTTAAAGACGAAAGTTATTTATTTCTGTATATCTCGGGTATTTAAATCAACATTCTTATTTGGCATTAATATTTCCCATTAAGTAGGTGAAACACGATGGAGAAAGCGGGGAAAGGAATAGTCTCACCTCTCTTGTCGTCGAGCACTCCGCCGATGAAGCCCAGAACGTTTTCGTGGCCTTGACCCTGACCCAGATTTGTGGCAAGAAAGTTCATCTTCGCCTTCATCACGGTCACGTCCTCAGGAGTGTGATCCGCTTTAGTGGGGTACACAAAGAATTGAGTATGTAATTCTTCCTGAATATATTCTTGAATCTTGAAACCCGTTTTTTTTCCAGCGCATATGAAGGATGACTAGGAAGATATTACTTGCAAGATTTAAGGCCTCCTACGGTTTGAAAAGACCGATATATATAGAATTGGAGGTCGCCACTCGCCAAGTAATACGACGAGTTATAGGAGCTCATTAGTGACTACGGCGATAATTAATCATTATAAGCTTTCTACTTGCGGATAGATTTCATCGAGTAGCTTATCAATAAAATAGTTTTAGAAAGGGGGAGATTTTTCGAATACATTCTCAAAAATTAAGAAATCTCCTTTACTTCATTCGTAATGAAAGAGACAGTCTACATCTCTGTCTCCTTCCCCCCTCTCTCTCCCTCTCTCCCACTCTCCCTCTCTCCCTCTTCCTCTCCCCCCCTCTCTCTCTCTCTCTCTCTCGAACAGAGAGAATTAGAGGAAATTCTTCTGTAAATTATGATCACGAGAGATATCATTATCTCGCTGACAGCGTCGCACATGATACAATACTCCATAAACTGCCCAGGCGTACCTTTCAACATTTTCGCCGCCACGGACAAGCGGCCAGTCTTTTGATCGAGCATCGCCGTGTAGATTGCGGCAAATCTCCCGTCGGTAACGTGGTTCAGAATCTGTACGTTGGAAGATGGCACGACCCACGTCTGGTGCGAGTCGACAGGCATATTTCCGTATAAGTTCACATCGTTGCCTTTAAACGCTTGATTCTGTAAGCCGTAATAAGAAATTAGAATTTGCCGGTAAGATTGGCGAATGTTTCATAACAAAATTCTGTAAATATCGACTTTGCAAAAAATAGGTGAAGTCAATTTGACTATATCTCGATAGAGATACCTCGTAGGTACGAGAAAAGGGTCACAGGGAAAAATCGTGCGATATATCGATAATGTTTTAACTTATGAATGACAAACTAAAACCTAAAAATAACCTAAAAATGTGGAATTTGTGGCAGTGGGGAATATAACAATTAGTGTGTGCTGCGAGGAAAACCACACAATGAAATGAGATAGCAATATCAAGGGTTCCAGCTTCGACTTTTTGGCTTGTATTTGTTGAAAGATGCGTGAGATATGAAAATAGATTCGTTCACGCATAAAGTAACATTATTTTTGAATAAAATACAAAAGAAGTCAAGCAATATATGCAGAAGTTGGAAAAGGACTGCACGTGGGGCCTGAAAACGGACCTGGAATGCATTGTGGTGTCGCACGCCCGATTTGCGCTCTGTAAAGCGAGTTGTGAGTCTGCGCACCACGATTTGAACTCTCTCGCGTCTCCAGAAGACAACCAGGAGGATCACGAGGACGGCGATGATGCAGAGGAGCAATATCCCTAACAGCGAGCGCGTCATGATATGTAATACTAACGACAGTTCAATAAAAATTATACGATAGCGCATCATGGCCACACCGAAGACTGACTCGATGCGACATCATGTGAGAATAAGCGATACCATGTGATGATGTCTGAGATGTCATGTATTGTAATGTTGCGTTAAACGACAAAATGCGACAAGATAGAGCTGTGACGTTAAGCGACACAATATAGTGTGATGTTGATGGAGTAAACATATTCTCCCGATAGACTCGAACAAACGACCTATATACATATATTCATGCAACCGTTAGAAGAGCAGCCCATCCTGCGAGTGGTTGCGTGTTAGAATCCGCACTAGCCAGGATTCTTTACGCCTTCCGCAACAGGAAATGAGCAAGAATTTTGGGCTTGAGTATTTAAAGAGATTTGTCGTGAAGTGAGTTTTTTATAAAATTTCTCAAGGGTATTTATTAAGGGGCAATATTGTGAGTGCTACTGAAGTTTACTACCTCTAACTAGTAGCACTAAAACGTCGGCTCTTCGCCATATCCTCTGTATCACTGTTTTGCTACGCAATTTGTCTCGGTGTATTTAACAAATTGTGTAGCCCACTATGCGCACGCTAGATTACATTTAATTACAGATATAGGAATGGGTCTTTCCGTATTTTATATCCGTATTTCTGAGTTGTTTATGAACGATAAGACAGGCCTTGTCTTTGCAACTGACATACAAGTATTTCTGCCGAGACATCGATCACAATCTTGACCCTAAAAATTACACAGGCAGTTCAAATGTTGATTGAAGGCCATAGAGTTGAGGCTGCTTGCGTGTGCAGGAAGAACAAAAGTCCGTTACGTTACGATTTCCTGGAATATATTTGTAGATGTAATTTGCGTTCCTGTTAACATCACACCCTCTAAAAGAATACCTCGATTAAAGTAACCGTATTGAAATATTCCTGTAGACGGCCAAATTATCCACGGAACAGCATGACAACAATGATGGTATAACGCTATACCGTAATTCGTAAAACATCTGGTGATCGCGAAAATGAATAAAGAATTAATGTCATACCTATGACGATTCCAGCTATTTCTCCGCCAGAAAGAACACGGCTATCTGAAATAGCATCGGGCTGAAAATGAGCCGAATCTCAAAAAGCAAACTAGAATAGTACGCGAAAAATCTGTCGGTTGCGTTATTTAAAAACCGCGAGATTTTATATTTAGTTAATTGTATCACGTTTTAATATTAAGAGGTGGTGACGGCGCCAGTGTTTCGGCGATTCGAATCGTGGCTTTTCATGGGAGAGGTGACGAGTTTTTACGTGCCTTTCACTGTGTGAAATGGGCGACACTCGGTTTTTGCTCATAAAGGGAGCATAAAAACAATTGTACTCCAGTAGGTTTTGTCTATTTCCTAAAGGGTTGAGGGATACACTCCCGTATGACCGACTGACATCTATTACCATTGATAAAGTAACACTAAAACCATTCGGTTTTCTTTTGACTCTTAATATTCCGACGAACAATTTGTACTCGATGTTTTTATCGATTTCACCCAGAGCAATACAGCCGATTTTAAATTATTCGCGACCTGCAAATCCCCCGCTAAATGTGTGAAATTAAAACCACTCTCACTGATATTGTCCAGAGTTTTATTCGGGCATGTAGATATGCGAATAACTCATAACCCAAGCATGCGTTGATTGCCGGAAAATGTCAACTCAAAATGATAGTTTGCATATGTCTCTATATGTTCAACCTAACAAGTTCAACTAACTTTTATAACAACAGTATAGCGACAAATTTAAACTAAATGAAATAAACATGGATTAGCCACTAAGCAGACTTCACGAAGCCGACATAGTAAGTGGGAACGACTTTCAACTGACCAGTTTTGAAGTGGTAGATAACCGGGTCGCTGGCGTCTTGGTCGTACATCGTGGACATCCAAATTGTGTAATTTGTACCAGATTCCAAACCATTTAAACTGATTTCGTTCTTGTCTTCACGGATAAGTTCATCTCTCTCGACCGTCTTTCCATCGCGTTTGTACGAGTACCTAAAGATACATTTTCGTACCCAAGAAACATTTTCGGGCCTGCAATACCGCCACACAGGCTGAAAGGGCTGGAGGGTTTGTTAGTCTCTCGGTGCCTCGTGTTGCTGCGTCTCGGAGAATGGGAGAAAAATACCGCAGCGATGCATCTAAAACTACTGCTAGCTCCCGTACGTTTTCCCTACAGCTTCCGCATCGCGGAATTCAACTTCGAATGCGATTCCAAGTAGGTTATCAATGCGACAGGTAAATCTTGATGAAAAAGCATTTCTGAATGTATTATAACCTAATCAATATTATCTTACGTTTAGTGACAAAAGGAAAGACATGGCTTCATGAAAATCTCCACAACACAACTAAAACAGATAAGGTGTGGTGTAATATAAAAAACGAACTACAATCGATTTACAGCATTGCTATTTGAACACGGCTATAGATGCTGGTGATATGCTGGCGTGTAAACTTCAAGTATAAGACAAACAGTAATGGTAAACCCGTGTATAGTAAAATAATCACCACGCTTGCAACTGATAAAGTATTCTTGCATTAAAACTGATAAGAATTATGAGTTGTTAGCTTTAATAGTCCTATTATATTGAGATCAACATCCATCTCGTGTAACTTCATCAGAATGGTATGACTGTCATGGCGATCGACGACAAGTGGCTCGTTTATCGCCATCTACTAAATAATTTGGGTAAACTCGATTAAATAAACACGATGAGAGAGCCTCAAGAAAAGTCCGTCCATCGACACGAAGAAGAGAGGGCATTAGCACTGCCCAAGAAATAACACCAACTCAACGTAGATGTCTGGGGAAGCGTGCTTTAAGAATAAGGCAATTTATATCAGAAAAAAACGGCCTAAATATCAGAAAAAGATCATCAATAGGAATAAGAATTGTTTTAAAAAACCGTGAAAAGATAACTCTACCTGTAGTGTATGCCCGTCCGCTTGTAACAGTTTTGGGAGTTCTTCCATTTTAGGGTTACAGAAGATAACGAAGTGTCCACCGTCTCGAAATCTTTTGGCGCATGGACTACAACACACACGAATCCATCTACGTTATTGCAAGACGTTAATCGAGTACTGTACCCTCGATCTGCGATCATATTTCCCACGATAAGTTTTACTACCGCTTAGTGCTTGTCGAATAACGATGAAATTACGGCCGCTGCAGGGTATGGGCTTTTTTACTAATGTATAGTTGGTTGCAGAGCATTGCTTATGAGTTCATTTGAATGAAAAAAATCATTTCATTACGCGTAGCCGTGTGAATAACCGAGAATGAGCAATGAAACGGTCTGATGAGACCACGATACAAGTATCGACGAACAAAACCTCAAACCGATAGCTCTTCCTTGAGTTTATGTACATTGAGGGATAATGTAAATTGACCATTAGATCATAACTAGTTTAAAGCGCTCAACAACTACTAATAAAGAAACTCACATCGTTCTAATCCTGTAAGATTTCTGATGCGGCCGACCTAAAACAGTGAACAATTTAATGAAATCACGGCCATACAAGCTGGAGTATTAAATATACGAAGGCAGTACAATGTAGTTCGATAATTATTGACTACGAAACAGCGGGAACCATTTCGGCTCATTGGCTCTCACCGCGCGTTATTCTGTGGGTGGATAAGTGTCCATAACAATGCACTTCAGAAAGGTATAAATGTCGAATTGTTTGGATGACCAATAACTGTCCGTATACAATCCGGGTGTTACTTACGAAGAGGGAAACGGGCGTTTGAGTCTTAAGGAGAGCCATGTTTATCGCCCTCATATCGATGCGCAGTGAATCGCTAAGGTTACGTTTTGGGACGCGAATCCAGCAATGGTTGAAGGGAATAGAGAGAGGTCGGTAGTAGTGGTGCCCATCGCGACTTGTGTAGCAGTTGAGGACGTCACTCTTACATTCTGATTCGGTCTGCTCATTCGCAGCGAAGAAAGGAAGCGAGGCGTGGCGTGAAAACAAACCTCTCCCAATAGAAAGCTCGCAATTTGAGAAATAAACGCTAAATCATGTCGAGAAAAAGGCACAGATTAACGCCTTTAAGACTTATTGCAGTGACATTCCATTAGCCTAGTGACGCATATCATATCTGTGCAAAAGCTCGTTTATAGATAAATCCAATTAGTTTCGAAAGGATACTTTCGAATCATTGCATTTTGTTTCCACACAGAAATTGAAAGTGGTTGAGTCAACAAACTACAGAATTCCATGATGTCATACGAGTTGATGCATAGTACCGGTAGTAGCTTGCGTTTACTCTAATCAACCACCAAATGTTTAATTGTTCTTACATATTCTTGTATCAAGATAACCATCCGTTTATCTACCGCTTAGGTATATGCATACTTTTGTTCTATGGCAACGTACCGCAGCCGTCCTGGTTTCCACCATGTGCGTCGATAAGATTTGTCCAGTGTCGTTCGACAAGAAATCCAGTTGTATTTTCCACGTGCCGCTCTCCTTGTCCTCAGTCACGACGTCGATCCTGCAGGAAACGTATTGAAACGAGAGTAACAACGATAGAATTCGCTTTTTGCGCCATGCTTTTAACTAAAATGGAAAACTAATATTCCTGCTGACTGCGCGACTAATACGGTGATATTTCCTGAAATTACCACTTCCAGAGTGAAATCAATAGAGGTAAGCTCACAATCACATGTTTCACATGTTTTCGTGAGGGTTAGTATATGGACTAAATTCTCCTGGGTAAAGACTGATGAAAAGAAATTGTTCAGACTGCTCCTTGTGTCCTGACTATCACATACTCTTCACCCGGAGTACTTCAGTGGACCAACCACATCATTGGTCTTGTTCCTAGATCTGAGATACGGATAAAAGGATTTCAAAGGGAGCTTGGATATTTCTTGCCATATTACGTTCAAAATTCTTTTTAGCCTTCCTAACTGCTCTCACCGTCTGGTCGTTTGTTGCCTTGTACAATTGTCTAGTTCTCGCATCTTTGGTTGCCCCAAATTTCCTCCAGAGTTATCTCTCGAGCTCAACCCAAATTTCTTTTAATTGAAAAATAATGTTTTGAACAATTAAAACCGTGCTGTTATATTTTTATACCGTTCAAGTCGAGCTGTTCTCAACGCGAAAGCCAAAACCTGTTTAAATCCCTACATAAGTTACCTTCCGTTGAAGGTGTTACCTTAACTATAAAATCATGAAGGCGTCCGTCTACATAGATGGGTTATCGCCCCGTTTCATACACATACAGTTTATCAAATAAAGTACCGGTAACTCCGAATAATCAGCATTTATTTCATAGTAACAAAAAATTAATTAAATTCTAATATTTAAAATCAATTTTGATAATATAAAGGCGCGTCTAGTCTCTCATCCTACTGAACGTGATATTAAACGGACACCACTATACACTGCCAATGTAATTGACTCAATTTCTTTAGTACTTTCAGTGTGTGCAATTAAATCTGGAGCTGCAAGTGGCGAGGGAGATCGATGCTTTTATGATACCTCTAATGCAGAAGTAAGATGTTGGTATGAACTACGCATACGCTATTTCCTCGGTATTTATTCTTATCTTTTCCGGTTCTCACAATGTTCTTTATGTAATTTAAACTATATTACTGCCGTTGCCTTAACGTGCTGTACTAACATGCTTGAAAATTCGATGTTTTTATCAGGAACATTCCGTAGTGCTTGGTTCTGGATTATAGGCGCGGTCGTGTCGAAGCTGATGGTGGTATTGTCGATGTTAGACGCGCCTAAGACGTCGGTGGCGCGAATCCACACTCGCAGAGATTCGCCGTCGATGGGCTGAACACCAAGCGCGAATGTCTGGTTAACGCCAGGCACGATATCCCACCGGCCCGGTGTCTCCGGTAGACTTCCGAGCGAGGAAGATACGGAATAACTGATCTCAAACTTCACGATTCCGTTGGCGTTAGGGATTTCTTTGAGTGTCCGTGCACCAGAGTTATCTTCGTATTTTGGTTCGATCTGCTTTCGTTTGAGTCGTTTAGGGTACGGTCGTGCGGCGTTAAGGAACCCGCCTTTGTGGTGCTTCGTATTGCTGAAGTGATTAGTCCAATTCACTGTTATTTTTTCGTTCGTGTTTCCCTGCCAAGTAAAGCCAGTTTCTCTAGCGGCCGAGCTGACGAACAGTTCGCTGCCCGGACGATCGTTAATCGTGACTGACGGGTCAGGATCGTAGAGGACTAGCCGACGAACGTACTCGGAATTATTGGCCCGATCTGAAGCCTTCAAACAGCAGAAGAACTGACTCGAATGTGTCACTTTGTTATGCTGACATAATTATAATATATCTGGAGATTTATTAGATAATTAGAAATCACTGATGTAATCGGCGTATAGGCCTATGAGTTTAAGGCGACAAATCCTCCGTTATGAGGATTAGAAATAGACACCATAGTCATTATAGAGATGATCCACGGAGCATCTGAAGCACAACCACATCAAATGAAACAGCCCTTACATAACCACGTTGCCGGGGCTACCAAATACACACGTAGGAAGACAGGGATTTAAGGCGCTATCTCTCCGATCTGTCCGAAAAAGGCTCCACGTAGAAGTCTAGTTACAACGAGAATAGATCCTACATCTTGTGGATTCGAGTCCAAGCCGTTACTCCTCCATGTCTGAATATTTCTAAATATGTATGCCATTTCCTGGATAGACTATATTCAACATTTCAACGATTCCTAATAGAGCTACTAGGTGGGTACATCTCTCAAGACGATGAAGTACCACTGCTGAAAACATATCGATTATTGAAGCAAATTCAATTGTTTCGGCAATCCTGAAGTCTATTTATGCAATATATTTACATTTTACACCAGGCATCTCTTCTTAAAGTTAACAATTAATCTAAGAATAACTGGCAAATTTTTTAGTTGCAGTGATATTCTGAATGGTATATTATGTTCGATACCTCGAGTATTATGGAGTACATGCCAGCGTTCGTTGGCGTGTACGGACGGCTGTAGCGAACGGCGTCGTTCACAGAGACGGTGATCTCTGTGAGATTTAGAGGCACATCTGGCTCTGTGAGGAACCCGTCTCGGTCCACGGCGAGACGGAACACTTCCCACACATAGCGGTACATGCCAGACACTGCGTCCGTCCATCCTTCCCATTGGATTGCAAAGCCAACCTGTACAGCGTATACATATTATTACCATTGGTTGCTTACTTAATAATACACTGATTACGAGTTATCAGTTAATGCGTGGGTGATCATTGATCCTTCGCAAAGCAAACAGGAGAACCCCGTGGTAAAACAGTTGACATCGTTTTTCCCGATATTTTTCTCATTAATTTCCTTTTGATATGGTTTATAATTTATATACTGTGTATTCCTTTATATTTATGAATAAGGGTATAATTATGAAACGTCGTAGCGGGGATCGTGTAAGCCTGCAGTATTGACTTTTTAGAAAATAAAACAGCTAGTCTGGGGGACTGCATTTATTCGTTCATTTTATGAACCTAATTAGAGATGCCAAAGGACGTCGCTCACCCCGCTAAATCCGTGATTCCTCATTATTTACAATGAAATGAGATTGCAGATATGTAATCGCTACAGAGATCAAAAGGGATCAACGTCAGCTGCCCTTACGTGACATCGCCGCATATTTCTTTACATGTATCTTACCAAGAAGCCCGACGTATGCTAGTAACATGAGTATCGAAAAGTGCACCTTTGAGACAATATCCGCGACAAACCTTCGTGATATCTGGTTCAGTGATGAATAACGGGACTTTGTTACCCGTACACGCATCGTTACAGTGTGTAGGTTTTTTGAAATCAAACTTGTAATACGTCCTTTTAACACTTGAGTGACCGGCGATTCTTTGCTTTCGTTGTTGGCTATTTGGGCTCTTGACTGTCCGGTATCCGCCGTTAGTCGCCGTAACAGTAATCGTGATGCTGTAAAAACACACCAGCTACCATAAATCGTTGAGCAGTACAAGACCGTTATTGGCTTACATTATTCTCGTGTCCTGTTTAACCAAACAGGATCATTGATCTCCATTACTATCGTGTACTGTGGAATCAAACAGAACCGTGAATCGCCACGATCATCGTATATTATTCAACTAAACATGACCGTTGATCTCCATTGCCATCGTGTAATGTTGAACCAAACAGGACCGGTAATATCCACTATCACCGTGTATTGTTGAACCAAACAGGACCGTTGATTTCCATTACCATTGTGTACTGTTGAACCAAACAGGACCGTTGATCTCATTATCATTGTGTACTGTTGAACCAAACAGGACCGTTGATCCACATTACCATCGTGTACTGTTGAACCAAATTAATCTCTATTTTGATCATGTATGTAAAACATTACAGAACCGTTAGTGTCCGACCCTAGTATCGTCTACTGCTACAATGTTAGTGTCGTGTAAATTTGAATCCAGTGGCAGCTTTAGCTCCGCATGGCTCTTTTCGCCTCGTGTGGCATTTTTTTCAAATTATTAGGGTGTATTCCTATGCCACTCAAAGACGTTTATAATTTATACCGTTCCATTTCATATATTATAATACACTAAAAACGTTTGCGGCCACAATTATACTGACATGTCTCGGTGCTCTATTAGTGTGTGAAAGTTTTCGAAGGTGTAGTTGTAGACGGAGACGCTTTCTTCCGGGGCTTCCCACTTATCTACTAGAATATCCTTATTCAATTCTGCTACAGTCTTTCGTCCCCCGCCTGAAATAACAAATAACATTCGAATCGCAGATTCGCACATAAGCTAGCTTTCTCAAGTGTCATGAATGAAATTGGCCTACACAACGATTACTTCGGTAATCAGCTTATAAATAAATAAAAAAAAATCATCAACATATTATAGCAACATTATTATCATCAACATATTTAGCAACATTATTATCATCAACATATTTAGCAACATCAAAATTGCCAAAAATGCAGGTACCAAGATTTTTCTCAACATTATAATTATTTTTTCTATTATTATTATCGTTATCGTCGTCGTCATCATTATCATTATTAACATTATCTTTTCTCTGTACTCACCGCCAAAGTGTATTTTTGTATGAATCACTGACGCTTTGGAAGCTATGATTCCGATTCGGTAATCCGTGATATAATACGGAAACGTAGGCACCGTCTCTCGGTCGGTGTAAAGACTTTCGAAGTAGACAGTAATTTTGTTGAAATCTTTTTGATTCGCCCAGAATGTCGACAGTTGGGTGTATTGGTCGTTCGTGGCGTCGGCTACCAATCGAAAAAGCTCCATGTCTTTCTGTCGGTCGAACCTCTTCATATGGGTGATGACGTTCGTAATCTCGGGTTTGCTTGAACTCGCCACTGATAAAAATGTTTCAAATTATGTGTATATACACATATATACACACCCGTGGAAAATTCGCTAAATATTGACAGAGACAAAAAAAATCAACAAATTCACATAGAACAATCCACGATATTCCGTTTTTTTCGCAATTTTATACATAAAAGAATAGACGCACTTCTCATAAGTGAAATGTCTTTTGTGCAAAAGTTGAGAGGTTTTCCTTCAATCCAAGGACCACAGTATAGTAAATATAGAAAAGCATAATATAGGGTGTTGGCAGCTTTAGAGGACGGTAGATAATAGCAAATCCATAGAATTTAGTTTCATCCAATTCCCTTGCCGGTTCATCTCAAACGATTTTTGTTTCTCACCATCTTTGAATATTTCATTATACTCCAAAAATTGTTAAATATTTCTCAAATTTTCATTATTATCCTTTTATAATAT
>WURV02196324.1:0-11978 GCA_011762755.2 Epimenia babai | reverse complement strand
GATATTTCATGATTATTCACAATGACATGACAGGCAGCCAACATACGTCTCACATTCCGATGAATCCGTGATATTTCATGATTATTCACAATGACATGACAGGCAGCCAACATACGTCTCACATTCCGATGAATCCGTGATATTTCATGATTATTCACAATGACATGACAGGCAGCCAACATACGTCTCACATTCCGATGAATCCGTGATATTTCGGTGTTTTCTATATTAACATGATGTCAATGGAGATAGCCTTTATGGTTCCTGAAGGACACATTCACTATCCCCACTGACATCATGCAGAAAAACTTGCATGGGGATTTCACCAACTTTCTATCACTAGCCGTTTAAAGTTGAACTTTAAGTTTACTAGATATAACAGATGCAATTTTATCTTCTCCGCAGTGCCTTATGGTATAGATTTCTATGTTATTTTCAATATTAACATGACGGTTATAGAGTTCTTCTGTAAATTACTGTATAGTTGAATCAGTAGAATTAGATAGATTATCTACTGGTTTCATGTCTGTAATTGATTTGGACTGTGTTTATCAATTCTACTGACTCATTTTGCTCTGTGAAGTTATTCTGAGACATAGTGATGTGTCAAATTGAGTTTTGCGTTGTCGAAGGTCTGACGGGAAGGCGTACAGCCAGCAACTAAGGAAGATGGTTGATGAGAGAAATGAGTTGGAGAATTCACGAAGTAATCGCCTAAATCGTTTCGGAGCCGGCATGCCCCGCGTTGTGCAGACGATTGACGAAGTGTACAGAAGAAATGGTTTCCATAAGAAACCGCGGGGACCCATCGGTTAGTTCAACTGTCCGGTCATCAGCGATGGTGATTATTTTACTAACATTGTAACTATGTGGTACGGCCTTGTTTAATATACATCAAGGAAAAGGTTAGGTTTTCTAGCTACTTTGTTAATGGCAGTAAATATCAGTCATGTCTATATTTATTGTTTCATATTATATGTTTCCCCATGGGGATCTTGTTATCTTGTACAGTGTAGTTATCTAATGGTTTCTTCCCTCTGGTGAGTGGCTGTGTCTGAGATGCTATCTGAATGGTCTCTGGAGCACTCACCTCTCAAAAGTTTTTATAGAAATTGGTCGTGTAAAATATCGAAACTCCTAAACCACTCTGGCTATTTGCTATCTTTTATTACATCGCTGATGTCTGTAATGTAGTCATTATTCTACGACATAAGCCCCCATATGTACTCGGGTTCATTAACCATTGCCTCTTGATCCCTTGGCCAGGAGCCTGTATCAAGCTGAGAGACTACAAGTGGGCTCTGGCCGTCGAGACATGTATTAAAGGATTCCTTTTCTCGTTCTGCGTCCACGATCACCATGACTTTCAAGTACTCACTAGAATATTCCAGAACTCATCTCTCGCCAGGCATCCATCCATCATCACGTCCAAGTATCAGGTGGGAAATGATCTTTTAGTGTAACCAGTATCTCTCGACTTGAATTCAGAAGACACGCTGCGTTTCTAAATGGTGTCTGTGGTACTTACCTCTCCGCTATCTCATCCGGTCATGTAAATATTCAGCAACTATCGCAGACCCGTAGCTCAAAGCGCTATAAAAACACACATAAAACAACATTTACCAACTATCCACAAAAAGAATGGGTGACACAACTAGATCATCATCGAGCACATCTCACCATGCCTTCTCCCTGTCTTCCTGTTTACAGCGAAATAAAGCCATACTAAAATTAAGGTGAAACGACATCAAGGGGACACAGGAATCCTAACTGGCCACTGTGGGGCCTGTACAGGCACTAAAACGTTATGAGAGTATCAACCACACCAAAATGCCCAAAATGCATATTGGAGTAAGAAACTTGAATCCATTTAATTGTGTCATGCCCAGTATACCAACGAACAAGGCACTAAAACCTCCCGACTCCTGTAAAAAATTACAATGAAGCAATGAAGATTACAACGCAACACTCATCAGTTAGAGGGCTAAGGTGAGCGCCATTGCTCTTGCCCAATTCATGTTTCAAATTTTCATTGAAATAAAAATATAAAACAAAACAACGGAAGTAAGCGCACAGATCGTGAGGTAGATACATGTTCTATTATACTATTCTTAATACAACGGCACATCACAACCTTTAACGAATGGGAGACGAGATGCTCGTCACGTGCATATTCTGACCCAATAGAAAGCCTCTGGTGTTATTATTCAGCAATTATCTGAAGTGACATGAAAATGAAATGTGTATCTTGACCTAATAAAAACTGGGACGAGGTGCTCGTCACGTGCATATTCTGACCCAATAGAAAGCCTTTGGTGTTATCATTCAGCAATTATCTGAAGTGACATGCAAATGAAATGTGTATCTTGACTAAATAAAAACTGAGACTTTCCATACTGATCATATCACTGGCTAACTCCATCCATAATCTTTTCATTACTAATCGATATTTACCGTGATAAGTTCATTTTGGCTTGTAATAGAAACCTTTAGTAATACCCTTATATTAATTTATGCAAATCTGGATTTTGTTTACAGAAACCGTCCAAAAGTTTTTTTGATCTAACTTACTTTATCACCACGTGACTTAAAGATTGCGTACAAAGTTTTCAAGGTTGTTTGCACACTCTGTACGCAGTGTAGAACAGCAGATTTGACACGACTGTCAACAGAAACCCGAGACAAACAAATTTGGGTTGTATACATCCAGATACTTAGCTAGACAATGTTTATGAAACAGCCTTTTGTTATTTTGAATAATATTCTAGGAGCTCATCGACTGCAGACGACTTCAACAACTCGGTTGTCGCAGGGATGCCATCGTGAGCAAATTTTATCATTCTCAGAACAAAAGTTGTGTTCAATTATGTAGGTTTTGACCCAAAATAATGCCCCATTACGTCCCTCCAATCTAAAACTAGCGACAGAAGTAAGATATATATTCTTATAACGATGACTTTTTCGCAGTGTAAGCTAATGATATTGATACAAGACTTGCTGCGAAAGTGATATGTCAATATCAATAGAGCAAAATCAAGCAAATGCTGCCTTTCCAAATTACGTCCAAAAAAGTACATACCTTAGGCCAGTTTTGTAAATCTGGCCCAAACAACGATTCCTCCCTTCGTGATAATCGGCCTATCGATACATACATGCATACATACACGCATGCATACATAGATACATACATGGTAAGATATAACGGAAACGTAGCCCGGCGGTAAGCGCTTTGAGCAATTCTTGCAATCAAATGACGATCAAACGAATATTTTGACACATAATCGTTAAAATGACGGCGCTTGTGGTGACAAAATAAGAAATCTACCTAACCTTGCTCACAATGTAAGATGGTCAAATGAGATAAAATAGCTAACAAATAAAACACAATCGGTCTCGCCAGAGATTTTCACCTTCCTGTGATTAGAGCTATTTCGGCCAATAGATTTGAAATCATTTGACAACAATGGAGCTTTGTGTTATTCTTGTAGCCACATGACGTAATAAATACTGTAGTGCTAGTGAGCCTGTGGTGTCTAGAGTTTAAACTCATCAACACGCCCGAAAACATGCCGATATAATCAGTTTTAATTACATACGTTAATGAGACATTTTATTCCATCATAAATACCTCTGAATGCTTCTATATCGACTAATTAATTATTTTTATCGCATTTTTTCCTACACCAATTTTTGCAATTCTACATTTTTATCCGCATTAACATGACTAGTATGATTAGAAATTCACACTATGTATTAACATAGCACCGTTATCACCATTTTTATTTTTAAGTTGTATCAGCTATCAGTCGTCCGTCACCTCAGTAACCAGGAACAACAGCTCCCCTCTATTTCAAATCATTCAAGTACGTCGGACTCCACGTAGGTCTTTTTCTTTCATGGAACGCTCATATAAGCCATAACTGTAATGAACTTTGTCCCATTATGGCTAGATTTTATTGCATTACACGTTGTTGAATCTAAAGACTGCCCTCTTTTATGACATCATTCATTGCACCATCTAATTCGCCTTTACCGTGTTAAAGAATCGTCATAAATTCTTATATCTGTGCGACATTCAAATTCTACCATAATCTAACACCTTGGATGCGCACTATTTTCATTTATTCCACTCCCTCTTCTCACTGATTTCTCCGGTCCTCTTCTACTAACATGCACGTTCCTAGAATGAATGAACAAGCCCGTCGGTCAGCGCGCAATGTCCTTAGGCCCTCAAACGTTTAATTAACTGCCAGCACCCATCGGGACAACTACAACCTTCAAGGACTTCAGAGATAGCTTGCGGCGCCATCTCATTTCACCCTTATATGCTCACATCTCCTCGGGCTCCAACATTGTTCTACGCAAATTTCATTATTGTATATATTTATTGCTCTGTATATAAGTTATATATACAATATGGATCTGATAAATGATATATGTTGTGGCTATCAAGATTGTATATAATATATTAGTAATATCTTGATAGAAAGCCTCATTAAAAAATAACAACAGCAGCAGCTACGATAGCAGCAACAATAGCAACGATTGCAGCAACAATAGCAGCGATGGCAGGAGCTATAGCAACAACGATGGCAGCAACAATAACAACGATTGCAGCAACAATAGGAGTGATAAAAGCAAACATAGCAGCGCAAGCAGCAGTGATAGCAACAATAACAATAGAAACAACAACAATAGCAACAATAGTTGATTATTACTACGTATTTATGTTCTAATGGAAAATAACTCTACATCTATCTTTTAGAGGTGCAAAAGCGCTACTATTTTTTATTTTGAGAAATTAATTCCATGCCTGTTAGTATGCAACTATAACCAGCCTACGGGGGTAACGGGCCAACCAAGTCAATATGAACATGGTCGAACCTTCTGTCGGGTGGTTTAAAGGTTGATAGCGGAGTCTTGTTATGACGGACTACTTTACTCTGTTGACATGGCACACATGGTGGTCGACGGAATGGTCTGCCTTACTAGTTTCCCGACTTAAAAAAATGGTTGATGACATCGCTCGCGATATGTCTTGTCCCATCGCTCGCCATATGTCTTGTCCCCTAATCGTTTGTGGGCCCAACATACCTTTGGCTGGGAGCTGTCTCGCTCCAGACCAACGTAACCACGCGACGTTGACCGCCCTCTCAATCTGCTCATATGTCTCTCCGTCTGGCACATACTGTCCATTCTCAATGTTAGTCTTAACGCCTTTATTCTAGTGCGTAGTGGATCCGATTAGTGGTGGACTGTTTTGAATGATTTACATTCTTCAATCCCTGCTGTTGCAATGGCTTCCTCATTGGATTTATTCGCAGCAACATTCACCGGCTTCTTTTCCGCCGCCATGAATGGCGCATCTGACTGTACTTCCATTTGATCTACGATATTAGCCAAAGTAGCTAGGTCTACCTGTGTCAGAGAGGCTAAAATTGAACGTATGTTTGCAGGTATCCTCTAAAGGAAAGGTTCTTTTGTCATAGCTGTATCCGCAGTGGTGTCCCCTTGCAAGTCTTGCATATGTCGTAGCAATTGCGGAGGGTTACAATCATTTAACAGCTTTTGGGATAACAACTGCTTCAACCGTTACTGTACGGCCACTGCCATACGATCAACTATGGCTTTCTTAAGGTGATCATGCGGGTTCTCTTTTGGGCCTTCTAACAATATATCCCGGATATCAGTATATATTTTCTGATCTATAGCTGCCAGCACATAAGTATATTTAATGTCTTGGCTAGTTATCTTGTGCAATTTTGATAGGGTTCCAGTCTAAATAAACCGCATTTGAGGGTCCCCTGACTACATATGGGTAATTTTGGACCCACTGATTGTACCCATTCAGCAATATTGCCGCCAGTAGTATGAACGTCAATTCCCCCCCCTGTTTTATTGGTAATAGGGTTAGAGTGTGGGTCCGACATTTCTTCAGTCTGGGTACTGAGTGATCTATTATTACGGTCCGACATTTCTTTAGTTTGGGTACTGAGTGATCTATTATTACTTTTATCGACAATTGCTTTTGTATATGTCTTATGTAAAGTGAAATTGTAGGTGACGGTTTGGTCAGATCGTTTGCGTGGTTATGTAACAATGTAATGTTGCAATAGGTGTATTTGACGATTTTCTATGAATATGAATAATTATGCTCACGAATATTGCGGTTACAGAAAGGAGCACGACAAGTCTATATCGCCGTCCTATACTGCTTTTGTGTTTTGTTTGTAACAATTGTCTATATCACCGTCCTTTACTACTTTTGATTTTACTCGCAACAGTGTGAATGGTCAAAGTATTGAAATGTTCGTGAAACGCCGATCTTTATCATGGATAACAGAAGATCACATCGAGGTCACCAAAAATGTGCGGGAGTTTAACTGCTCATATAAAATGTCAATGCAGGGACTAACCCAAAAATCGTTTGGGGAGTTCGTACAGCAAATTCTTTTAGCAGATCTTGTGATAGAATATTGGTTATCGTGAATGGGTAATCGACAGATCGTCCCAGCGAGAAGATGGTGATTAGACGCTACTTATTTTTATCGTGTTATAAAAAGACCGCGCAGAATGCGCAAGAAAAATAATACGCGTCGTCTATCCGCCATATTGTTCGTAACAATTTTATTTTTCAATAGTCGCCTGTTACATATGCATTATGCATCGATTAATGATTTGAGGTACCTATCAAATCAATATAGATTTAGCAAACTTATTGACTAAACTCTATCAAAATTAGATCATATCAATAGCTTTGTAATTATATCGTATTTATGAATGAACAATATAATTACTTTTCTGAAAACATCGCAAATTGTACTGGGTACTATCAACTGCGGACGACGAACGAACTTGTGTTGCTCTATAAGCCTTTTTCGAATTACCACTGCGCATGTGCCAGAAAGCCAAGGTCATTGCGAGGGGTTACCAAACATTGTCGTTGTGGCATATCCCGCCTTGTTCAGTTGAGTTGTTCATTGGCGTATTTTGTGTCAATAGCAGGCCTTTTCAACAGTATTCTATTCCGGATATTCTTGTGTTGATACAAGATGATTTCAGTACTATACTGCGCCGTATTTCGCTGATTAAACAGCTATTACTGGCTAGAAAAATGTAACCTTAATGCGAAGGGGAAAACCAATGTGGCTCTCTGGCTATGAGGCTATACATTTGATGGGTTTTTTGACGTTAATTGCTATACATTTCTCTCTGGCTAAAAAATGGAAGGACAGTGACAATATCGGAAAGGGACTGTTTTCTTATCCACCGCCCTTGGCGTATTTAGCGTAGTGATTAGCGTTTTTGACTTTGAATCCAGAGGACCTTGGTTTAATTCACGCTCTAGTCAGTATACCACCTGTGACGTTTTACAGATAAAAAGCGCCTTAATCGTCCATGCCCGTGTGGGTCTGGATAGCCGCCCTTGTAGTGTGGTTCTTCAAGGACTTTTCTCGCTGACGTGGCTGTGCTTTATACGCTCTATGGATGGTCTCTATGCCCTTACGTCTTCGCTATGTCGTCTCATTGTAAATAACCATTAACTGTTATAGACTTAGCGGACTGTGTGACATATGTAGCCCGTCTGTAGACATTTAGAACCATTGTTCTGTATGGAAGATGTCGATCGTCTTCCCACACTCGTACACAGTATGTTTCCCCCACCCCTAATAAGTATGGCTAATGCCTTTGTTGTGTTAATTTAACCACGAAGACTAAGCGCAAGAATAGGATGGCTTACGCAACGATTACCTTAGTAACCAAGCCTATTTCTAAACTGAACTGGCCACCGCCGTTCACGTGTGAAAACTCGGTAAAGATTGTGGTCGGGGTGGAGGTAAAAAGCCGGAAATAGTCTCTTCGCTCCTATTCGAACGTTCTTTGCTATCATTTCTCAACCTAAGGAGTATCTCCCTCTGGTCTATATTATATATTCAGCGATATCAATGTACATACACGGGGGCCACACTTTTAGGCCAGCGGCTACATTCAGCCAGCGACTGGGTTTAAACGGGTCCAGTAAGGTTAACTCGCCGATGTTCAATAATTTTATTTAGTCTGATTATACAACTTGATTCTCTTCTACAGCGTTCAAAAGAGTCTGTAAATTTTGTATTAATCCAGAAAAAGCCAGTGCAACCGCAACTAATTCCTCTTTACGCTTAGATCCGACCGGCAAGCGTTCACTGCGGCAAAAACGTTTTGAGTCATTTTAAGTCACTTTCCATAATTTAAATCGATCTAATGTGGCGCGTTATTCACTGAAATGGGCCATTTTGTTTGTTTGGTAGCTGTTGATAAGCGGAAGCAAAGCGCGATCCCGTAATGCATCTAATGCGAAAGGGCTTATTCTTAATAGACCCTCTACTACTTGGGTACAGCTTCACGTAGGCCTACACATACCGAACTTTAGTGGTCGAATAGTTCATGTCGGGGAAGCTGCGTATTCAAAATACCATACAAGGTTTACGTGTCGTTTCAAAAGCCAATGAAAAAAGGACAAATTGAAAGTAATTCCGGAGAAATATTCACAATCTTAGTGAAGCTCTGAGGCGGCCTAGTTTCAAAATGGCGGCACCTGTGGAAGTACGTTTCCTACAACGTTTCCACAATAATATAAGATGGTATAGTAGTCAAATATCAAGAAATAGCCAGACAATGGATCAAGATAAGTAATGATTATATCATCTAGACATGTTTTATATTTGAGCTTTACTTAATATATCAAATTGGTTAGACTGCGTGACAGTCGTTAATACTAGCTTGTCAAACATAGGCGACATAGAAAATTGCATTTTTGTTGGACGACTCATAAACACACGATCCGACCCACCAGCACTACTCAAAGGCAACCGCATTCCTCCACCAGTCTCAACTATTCTCCATTACTTGGTGAGTTCTCATCGTTTAATCGTTATTCACCGCGCACGCTCCAACCTAACCGGCCGTCAATTACCGAACAAGACATGCATTAAATCTCCCCCCATCCCGTCGGCTATTACCCGAGACAGCCGCATCTCCACTAGGCTATTAGCTTAGATCTCACTAATAACTCACGCGGCGTTCAATGTGAGTCGCTTTCTTTTGCAATGGCTACGTACGGGTGTTCTACTTTGGTAAATCTTTCGCGCACCCGTGATATGACAACTTTGAGCGATTATGTTACCTTGTAACGGCTGTGCCACACACGATCGCATACAAAAAAAAATTATTCATAGGCAACTAGTGCAACACGGGAGTACAAGACAAAATTAACCCAGAATTAATATATGTGAATATGTCGAGATAGATACATAATCTCTCCGTGTGTTGATAGAATTCTATTATACCGATAAAGTCCAGTTTGCGAAATGCATGAAACCTTTTTCCTTTTCCATGGCCCCTAATCAGACACAGAGATCTCAAACGGACGGATAACGAGACTAGCAGGTTATGAATGATCACTCACGTACTCGCGGAGTTGGTGTTGTGTAACTACGGTAAGAATGTAAACGCTACAATAACTACATCAAGCTCAAAGGTGCCTGTACACAATGAAATTATCGCATGCAATATTCTAAGCCCTGTGTCGAATCTGCTCGCGAGATGTCGCACACCGCGCCTACCCCGTACAATCGACGTTGGAAACGTTAGATGCATCCTTGAAGTCACGTGACTGATTTGGAAATAATTATATATCGAATTATCTTTAATAATATCCCCATTTGTATGCAATTCATGCAGACCTGGCAGTCAAATCTCTTGCTTTCTCCATAAATAAATAAATAATAATAATAATACATTTATTTTGGAGGCGCCCTAATAACTGGTATGTCTTTAAGGCGCCTATATACATTTCGTGTGATGACTAATCATATTGCAGAACACAATAGTAAGTACATATAGGTGAATCATAGCCTAACACAACAGTTAAATGAAATTATATGAAATAACTAATTATATTGCATAACACAATAGAAAATACATTTGAGTTAAATCATAGCCTAACACAATCGTTAAGTGAAATGGAATGGAATTCTAGTTGATTTCTAGTGCCCTCCCAATACATGTCAATCAAAGACCATAAACTACCGAATATTTAAGAAGTCATTGCACATGGAGAAATGCTACACTTACCATCAGCCGATGCCATCTCTCTGTGCCGGTTCAGGCTGAGCAATCATCGCTTATCAGTGGAAATAGGCAGATATGGTAATATCTCCCACCACTAGCGACTCTGTACTCTTTGTGATAAACACGATATCGGCGATGAATATCACTATGTACTCGTCTGTTATCACTTCGCCATAGATCGACGTCGCCTATTGAAACCGTATTTCTACACTAGACCTAACAGTATAAAATTTTCAGAACTCTGACTCTGACATTTTCAGACTATGGGCTCGAAACTGAAAGACCGATCAAAATTTTGTCTTATTATTATCAAAGGATTTTCCATGCGTAAATGAGTCAGTAATGCACATCGAGAGAGTTAGATAATTTCAATCGTAATGATGCGTTGTCAAAGATCAAACGGAATTAACGCCCTTGGACTAACAAATATTCCAGTAAAACTGAAAAAAATACAGTGTGCACTCTTGTATCCAGCTTATAAATGCTGCCTTCTTTTGTTTTACAATCACTTGAACCCAGCAACCCCATTATTGACAATCACTCGTTAACGTGGTATCATGAATTAAGCTTCTTTCACGTAAGGTTAGCTACAATCACCCTCCTCACATGATAGGGTCGATATCCGGAAATTGACTGAACCAAAAGTATTAACTTTAGTCCACCGCAGCTTCTCAAAGAGTTTCGTTTTTTAAATGTGAAAGTTTATCCCTTACACTTATTCAGTTAAACTCCTCCCACCCCAAAAAAATACTCCCACACCCTTCTTTTTGCCGCCCACATTTTCCACCGTCTTGACTTTTGTAGTACCTGTCTTATCGATGTTTAGCTTAGCTACTCTTATTTATCTCGTATTATGGATTGTGTTAATTATTTTATGTGTTGTGTCCCACTTGATTGGGTTTATCAATGAAGAACTTGAACTTTTATGGAAAATATTGATCTACGGTTTATTGTATTACCAAAAACGAGCTTTTAGCAGTAAATATTCGGTAGTAATTAGAGGATGTGAATTTTTAATGCGTATAACATATAAGTGTCCTTTCCTCGTTTTTTGCATGATGCGGCATATCATACTATGGTATAATTTAAGTCTCACTCGCGGCGTGAGACATTGGAGTATTGATAAAATTCGGGGAAAGACTTGCACGGCGATTGGTCAGCGAGCGTTCATCGCGAAGCGACGCCGCTTGGTCGCGCGCGTGCCATCTATCTCAAACGTAACATCCAGCTTGGGTACCGCTTACCAGTGTATAGTTCGTGACATTGCGTTGATTTATACAGAAGAGTGGCAATACTGCCCTTAACTCGTTATTTTATCTGAGTGGTGTCCATTTGGTCTATCTGTAATATAACCGGTTGTCTTTTAAAAATAATATACTGATAATTATCTCATGTTGTGTATAGTATTTATAATATAAATATTATTATAGCATAATTATTACACATGACTACATAATTATACAGATAAACATTGAGAGGTCAATACCGATTCAGTATGTCAAGGGGCCTCATACTTAGCAGTGCAAATAAAAAGTGACTTAAATAGCTATATTAGAATCCAGGCGATGTCTCATGAAATCTCGACTATTTCGTGGTAAGTACCGTCTTGAAAGAAAATATTTGATATATTGACATAATAATATTGAAATCACTCTTGAATCACATCATGAACTTGAGTGGGGCTATCTGTCTATCGTTGTATCGTTTGTAGTAGTTTTAAATAGTCATCTGGCTTCTACATAGGATTGTTTTCCTTTACTTATTGTGAAAACTGTTAACAAAGTAGTCACGAAAATACAAAGGTAACACCTTGTTGACTAACTGTATCAGGATTAACACAAGCTTTCGTATATCAAGTATACTTC
>WURV02196313.1:0-11979 GCA_011762755.2 Epimenia babai | reverse complement strand
GCCCCCCCCCCCCCCCCCCCCCGCTGTGGCAAGGTAAAGATGCATTTTTATAGTGTAGAGATATCACGTGGTATTGGATGCGCGCGCATCATGCTTGTTCATAAATTGGTTACCACGTCGAAATGTCGTCTGCTACGTCTGAAAAATGCAATTTCGCCAATCAACAAAGTTCAACCAATGCATTGTTTTAGTACACTATATGGCGAGAAATGCATCTGTTCACGCCATAGTTTATAAAAGTAATAATAAAGTTGGGCCTAACACTGTGATGGTAACAGACTGACACACTACCTTCACCACAGCTGTAGTCTTATAGTTATTTCTAGATTAGCGAAGAGATTATATAGCATCCTGTAATTCAGTGAAAGATTGAAATGAAATCCACATTTCTGATTTTGTCATAAATGCGTTTATTCAAATATGACCGAGTTTGTCTTAGATTTTCATTTATTTAAGATTATTGGGAACAAAGATAAAATAGAAGTAAACATTCCGCATTATATGGTCGACTTAATCCATAGAGACTTAATAAAAAAATTCTTTTCACAGAATTGTTGTCAATATTTGGCGTCCCAAACATCTCCGTGTTATCATCAAAGAATATCATGGTCCGATTTAAATTGGGGAGGGAAGATCTGTAATCTGTATAATTGTTGCGGATGTTTACTTGTGACTAAGGAAAAACTGGTAAATGGTAATGATGTCGTCTGCTAAATAATTTAAAATCGTGATTTTTAGAATGATTATAAAATCTTTTTCGATATTATTAAGGTAAAGTAAAACCACGTTGATATGCCGCAGGTTTAAGCTACTCTGAAAAATCTTGTGAGCTATAAGTAGTTTGTTCTTTTTTAGCAGTCCAAGACAAGAGCAGCGTAATTTTTATATTTTTTTCATCGGAATGAAGCGATATATAATTATAACATTAACTATCATAAATATAAGTATTTCGGCGCAGTGAACTAGTGCAATCATTATCATGCACTTGCGTAGATACTCCCGTTATCCAGTCAGTAATTTGATGCTCTGTTGGCGGAGTGAACTATGTCGGTGTTCCGCCGTGACAGAGCGAAATCTGCGCGAAAGGCAGATACTCCACGCTACAGTCCCCCGGCACCATATTTGTATTTATTTTTAGATAGTGGGAGTTATAGTAAAATAATATCTCTAAATCTCGCCAGAATTCCAATCCCGGGTTTTCGAGACTGAAATTTTCATCAGATCGAGATCTCGCTAGATATCTCGGGATCTACACCTACTATACTTCCAAGTGGCTTTAGAGATATCTCGGGATCTACACCTACTATACTTCCAAGTGGCTTCTACTTTTTATTTTACGCAATAAAAAAGCCGATTATGTGGCTATTTGTTCAATATAATAAGTGTTGCTTCAGTGTAAATGTCTTTTGTGTCATTTTTGTTAATATCCGACGAAATCATAAATTAAAGAGTTTAAAACAGCATAGATGATATTGTACGACATTAGCCCCGCAATTTTAATGTGAATTGACGATCGAGTGATTGAAATTCTCACCGGGTAGCGGATACGCCACCTGGATATTTCTTTTTAACTATCTGTTTATTATCAACCATCAAACCTCCATAGCTTTAACCGTGAAATCATTCGCGGGCATACAAATACCGAATAAAATTTAATGATGAATTTATGTTCGCACTTTTACATGTGACTATAAAACTTTTTTCACCATTTTTTCAACCAAAATGTTTTGACACAATTTCTCACTAGGTAATTTTTTCATTCATTTTATTACGTGACGTTATCTCTCATGTTTGAGGACTTAGAATAAAGTCCACAACTTATTCCACAAATCATTATCGAGAAAAGAACGCAAAATTTTGTCGATACTTGTTTTTTAACTCTACTATTTGTTTGTAATGTAAGCATTGCAATTTTGCAATGGAAATCTCATCCAGATTTATTACAGGGGTGCAATGAAATAGTGCGATGCACCCTCCATGACACAATTCATTCGAATTTAATGAGATAGTTCGTTGCCAAACTTGATGCCTTAGTCTAATAAATATTGGTCAGCAATCAACACAAACGAAGCGATGGTCTTAAATAGAAGATAATAAAAGATCGTATTTAATTAAAAGATCTTATACTGAAAACAGTTTTAATAACCATATAGAGATTTTTTTATGGATCTAATACCGAAAACAGTTCACAGCCATTACAGCAATTTAATTATAACATCTAATTTTATACTGAGAAACTACTGTACTAAAACCATACTTTAACTCAACAATAAACAAAATAGAACATTCAAAATATATTCAATCGGTTGTTTGCAATATGACAGAATTACTGTGTATGAGGTTAGACTTTGTTTTAACTAAGTGTACCACCTCTTTCCTCCATGGAGGCAGTAACTCGTTTTATTCCCTCCCTAATACAAGTCTAAAATGCCCCCTAAAACATATTTGACAAAGTTCAAATGTGCCGAAATGTCCATTACGCATGGAGTGGCTGCTTACTCAGCAGGTTCTTGGGTGTCATTATAGGCTGATCGTGCTAGTTCACTGCACCATTAAAGAATTTGTAACTGGAGCAAGGGAAGTAATTATTCGTAGATAATTTTTATAATTAATTTTATGTCAAAAGGTATTTATCATAAAATTCCGCTATTTAGCTAAAATTTTCGCTGGTGTTGTCTTAATCTTCCAATAGAGATTTGTTTAAGAATTTGTCACTGTGACAAAGGGATGTAATAATTCATTATTGTTAATATATTTTTCAAATACTATATCGAAAAACTGTTTAGCATAGAGCTTTGCCATTTGGCTGAAGTGATTCATGGGTTAGTTTAATTTAGACATTTTGAAGAATATAGCAGATAATGTCTGTTGATATTTATAAACAATTTGTAATAAATAATTATGTCATAAAATGTAAGGCATCGAGCTTTGTGAGTTGGCAGGACTTCTATGTTCGTCTGATTATGATTTGTTAAAGAATTCTTTATTCCCGCAAAGTCTATTAACTAATAAAAATTTGATGATAATTAGATCTGTATGGGCATCACCTCATATTCTGAGGTAGTCAGAAAACTTGTACAACAGTTGTACATAAGTCATTAAGCAGTTGTAAGCATTTTGGCAAATACCATATGTTTTAATTTTTTTCGAATGTTCTGCTATTTTATTATTTGTACAACAGTTGTACACAAGTCATTCAGCAGTTGTAAGCATTTTTATAAAGCATTTTGGCAAATATCATGTGTTTTAATTTTATTTCAATGTCCTGCGAATTTATTATTACCCAATGAAAACATGTCAAATCATTCTTATAATGGCGAATGTTTATAATGATGCTCTGTACAGCCAAGGCGATAGTTTATCTAAATAAACATCTGGCATTGGAAAAATTATGAATCATCTTCTAAGGAGAGAATTGAGTTGTGACATGTATGTCAAGTTATGCCAATTGAGGCTGCAAGTTGCCAAGTAGCACCCAAGTTTAACCACCCAAGCCTAACTATTAATAATGGGCTAGGGGAATCAATAAAACTGATGAGTGAAATTAACCATTCTCACATTATTGAGTATTATTGAGATTGCAACATAGCAACCACTGTACGAGATAATTGCAAATCATAAATATAGCTGGATACGCGCAACTTGCGTAGGCAGTTCATTGAAATTTGTAACTCGTGAGAGTTAACCTCGCCTATCCTCTCATCTCTTCTTCTCTTCTATTTCCCAGTGTATCTTTATTCGCATTGCCATAAATAAGTTTCATAGGTATTCAGAGTAATGGGGATAAAGTACACCAGAGTAATGGGGATAAAGTACACTGCCCAAGGATACAACAAGAAACTATTGGTATTGTTCAAGATTTGAACGCTCCACCTTCTGTTTCGTAGCCCGACAGCACTGGGTAAGGGGGGGGGGCTGTACCAACTTGGCTATAGAGTTCCTATAATATAATTGTAATATGTATTTATGCGGTTTCTAATTAGTAAAAGGTCTTTGAGTGTCTTGCAAGCAATTACATCCGACCGTGAGCCATAAGCCCATTAGTGCAGGAGGCAAGAGCATTTTATTGATTCATGATGTGTATTATATGAATTAGTTATGACCGCATATGGCTCACAACTGATTGGCTTTCCTGATACATCCAGTACATCGTGTGATTCTCTTGACCGTCTAAACTATTCATACTGTTTATAACCATCTATAACCTATTCCTCCTTTAGGTTCTGTTATGCGATAGAAAAACTGATGAGTGAATAACGGAGGCGCTTGTCCATACTTTCAGCTCACAATATGGTTTGTCATACTTGATTATATTAGCATATTAACTATATCTAGTGGCGACATCGTATTTATTTTTTTTTTAACCATCTTGAAGTGTGAAATTTCCTGTTTTTTTACACACAGTAACACTATTAAACCACATGTAAGCTTACATGTTAAATCTCTGAAATAATAATGTGGAAGAATATCGAAGATCGTCACTGACTCACTGTACATTCGGCAAATTACTGTATATACTCATATTAAAGTATTTTTGAGAAAAGGACTTTAACTGTAGTCATTACAAGAAGTATGACTCCAAATAGACAATCGTTGTGAATGATTGCATTCAAATCACCATTATTTGTTGCCGATCTCCATGTCCTGCTGTGTGGTTAACTATTCTTATCTGTAATCGTATATCTGATAACTAGCCATCAAGCCTAGACTCGCCTCAGCGAGATCAGGTCTCTATATGAAGATCTACACAGTATTCTGTATTTTTTATATTATGCTTACAAGATTGTTATGCTATATATTGACATGTAAAACCGAACATAGTATAATTTTGTAAATATAAGTAACTTGTGGCATTTATTCATTGTATCAGCCTTATAATCATTTTAGGAATATGTCAGAATTGAAATCTGTCTGCAATGTTAGTTATGCTTGAAATGCTGTTCTTTTATTTTTATACTTATGTCACTGATTTTCATATTACACCTCATTTATGTTGCTTAAAGATAAAAATATATTCAGCTACTTTATCCACCTGCGTCAATAAGAACCATTTTATGGCCTATTATTTATAGCAGTCAGTGACTGTGCTTTTATAAAAGGCATATACTGGTTATAAGTTGCTAGATTATCGTTTTAATTGCTTGATTGACAACCATGTATACATAACATGTGTAAAAAAATTTAATATATTATTATGTTATATATTAGTTTTCTAATATCTCATTAACATATCATTATAATGGGTGTAGGCAATATTAAAATGTTATTGATGTCTTACAGTTTTACATTAGTATATTTTTGCATGAATTGATAATACATGGTATTTTGATAGAACTCACAGGAGCATTGGCAGGGAGATGACTCTACTCGCACATTGCGGCTGGAGAATGCACGTTTATCAGGAGAGAACAAACAGCTCAAAGAGAGACATAACAAAATTTTAGGTCCGCGCTAAGTTATAGAGATTATGGTTGTGCCTTGTATGTACATTATAATTATATTATCTTTAGATAAACGTAGTCACAGTTACGTTTCTTATCACGATACGGTATGGTCGTGACAGCATCCGTATAAAACCTCGATTACATACATTGGTAATACCTGTTACTGTTTATTCTCAATTTCTACAACATCTTTATGCTTTTAATAAATTTGTAATATTATTTTCAAATTTTATTGACAATCTATAACAAAATACACACTGTCGTATACACACAGGGAACATTAGGTATTGTTGTCAGTTGTGGTGTATAAGTGTCAATAGCATCGGGAGGAGAGTATGCAATATACCCTTTCTAAGATAATTAATATTATAATAAATATTGTATGAATACAGTGGAGTATGCAACATAACCACACTCATGATGGTTTTTGACACAATAAATCAATGTTTTAAGACTGTTAGGTGAATATAATGGAGTATACAATATACTTCCACTAATAATACTTTCTAAAGTAACCAATGTTATAAGAATGCCATATGAATACTGTAGAGCATGCAATATACTTGTACTGCTTATACTTTCTAAGATAACCAATGTTATAAGAATGTTATATGAATACGTAGAGTATGCAATAATGCTTTGTAAAATAAAAAATTTTATAAGAATGTCATATGAATCCTGTAGAGTATGCAATATACTCATACAAATACTACTTTCTAATATCACCATTGTTATTAGAATGTCCTATGAATACTGGAGTGTAGAGTTTGCAACATACTCATACTAATAATATGTTTTAAGGTAACTATTGTTATAAGACTCATATGAGTTTGTTATGGTCACAGCTGAAAACCACGAGTTACGATTGAACCTGGGCCATGTGACTAGAGAAGCATCCAATCAGAGGCAAAAGGAAATTGCTGAATTGACAGAGCAGGTGCGTGCTGTAGAGGCGACATCACAGTCAGAGAATATGGCATTGGTTCATGAAAATGGTGACCTCAAAAGAAAGGTGAGATACACCTACAGTCTTTTAATGACTAACTGTTATCATAGGGACCTTAGATTCACCCTTCTGTAATGGACTGCTTTTATGTATTAAACTTCTGTGTTATATGATGAATTCTGTAAATGTTTGTTATGTTTTTATTTATCATTACTACCGACATGGAATTCATTTGCATATAAAATATGGACAAATGCGTTCTCTTTGTCTATTTCAGCGCACTCACTTGTAGATTACGTCTTAAGCTGGAATTTTTAAGTTGACATATGTGTGGCATGTTTGTATCCAGCTCATATCATTAGAACAACAAGTCAAGTCTTTTGAGATGACCAAAGAGGATACAGAACACCTGATGAAACTCATTGACATGTACAAAGAAGAGGCTGCTGTTTCCAAGGTTGTGTTTACTGTTTATTCTGTGTGATAGAAAATTTACAGGAATGAGATAATCATCCAATGATTTTATTTAGTACCATCCATAACTATGCGTCACAGTGCCTCTGTGGACATGGATCTAAATTTCAAATGTATATTATTAAAATTGCCATGGATCTGTATATACAGGAAAATAATTCAAAATTCTTCAACAAAATTCACTAAAATTAATATCACTAAATCACGCGATTAGTATTATATTATTATTAGTGTTGTTAGTAGTAATGTATAAATGGTTTTGTTAGTGATCTCACTGCCCACATAAGATGTCTTTACGTCCCACAGTGTGAGAATCGTCAAATAATATTATTAAATAATAATGTACTGAACTATGTGTGCCAGGAGTCACTGGACAAATTGACTCTTTTACATGAGTCAGCTCAGACACACATATGTGAGCTAGAGAGCCAGCTTGCTGACAGCTCGACTCGAATCCAGGAGCTCACACGGGTCAAGGAGCTGTTAACGCAGCAGGTCGATACACACAACAGTGGATCCATCATGGACAGACAGGTGACTAAGAATGATTGGTCACTAGTGACCATTGATGTCCGTAGTTTTTGACAGGTGGCTAAGAATGATTGGTTAATTGACCATTGATATACTTATTATTAACTCATACTTTATAGGCCATTTTTAAGGATGATTGGTCACTAGAGACCATTGATATACATAGTATTGGTCATGAGTCAAGGATTCTAACAAAAAACAATTGGTTTTCCTCGATATTTGCACCGTATTTTTTTAACCCAATACCTACATTCTCCCAGTCCAGCTATTATATTCTCGCATTATTTGCATTCCAGCTAAAATCTATACAGAAGAGGCTACAGGTAACAGAAGAGAGGCTGTACCAGGAGCGGGCTGATCGGGCTAATAATCTGTCGGATGTCGAGGAGAAACTCATTACAGAAAATGCTCGATTACAGGTGCAGTTGTCAAATATAGACATGAGTTACCATCGTGAGCTGAGAAATTCATAAGCTGACTAATGAGGACTTATCATAGAGTAATTAAGCAAGTCATGCATTGACTTTAACCTTTATTGATGGGATACAAAATTAAGAACATGGAAACATTGTACAAGAGACCCTTTGTGTGAATTGATAAAATTCGGCTGTGTGGTTGTAATAAATATCCGTAACAAAAGAGGTTAGCCTCAAAGGATATTCATGCTGAATGGTTGCTACATTAGGGAATGATGCTCCAGCATTATCGACTGTGCAAAAGTTGACAGCTGAATTCAAGAGGCATAGGAAGAGCCTTGAAGGTGACCCAGGATGTCTCGCGACAGCTACTACCTAGACGAATAATGACTGCGTTCACCGCATGGTGATGGATGACAGGCATTTATCTGTTAATGCCATCGCTAATGCTGTAGACATCTCACATGAATGAGCTGAGAATATTCCTTATTACAATTTGCATATGGAAGGTTTCTGCTCTATGGGTGCCACAACGTCTGATGCCTGATACACTAGGCTGGTAACTGGTAATGTCAAAGATGAACTTGGCTCTTCCGCAAGCAAATCCGTCAGTTTTCTTGGTTCAGGATCTGGTAAATGGCTGTCCATGTGGTGGAACCATTGTTCTTCCAAATCAAAGAGGGTCAAGGTGGTGTCATAGACAGGTAAGGTGATGTCTCCAGTCTTCTTGGATGCAAATCGCATTGTGTTCACTGACTACGTTCACAAAGGTCAACAAAGGTCATACTCTCAACAGAGAGTACTATGCCAACTTGCTGAAGGAGCTATGAAAGTAATGGCCTTAAAACTCATGAAGTGGGTCATGTTTCACCAAGACAATACAACACAACTCAATGCTTGCAATGGCTGCTCTGCATGACAGTGGCTTTGTATTGGTTGATCACCCTCAACATTTTCCTGATTTGGCACCATCTGACAATTTTCTGTTTCTCTAACATGCAAAAACCACTTGGCCGGACGCAGGATTGTACAGACAACATCACATTTCAACTTACACATGAAGTTTTCAGCCCACACTGGTATTAGTTACACTAATATTGGCTACATACATCAATATGATGATTAGAGTGACCAGTTGATAGTGAAGCGACACGTATCACTCAGGAATTGCAATTAAATCAATTGTACTACCATATTTTATTCCATTTCTCATCCCGTATCTATTTGTTAGTAGTAAACAAATGAGCATATCCAACACTTCAAATCATTGTCAAAATCTCATTTTATATCTTCCTATTAAATTAGAACGATCTTATGGATCATGTCCAAGTAAATTAAGATTTGTTTATTTTTGATCGTGTACAGGTAAACTGAGACTTACTTATTTACGATCATGTAGAAATAAATTAAGATTTACTTATTTAAAATAATGTGGAAGTCAATTGAAATTTACTTATTCATGATCATGCAAAAGTAAATTAATATATACTAATAAGATATAAAGTAAATAGAGATTTACATGTTGGAAAGTCTGTACCAGTATATTGACCATAGAGGTGTGGCTTGCCGTGTTAGCCATGTCGTAAATACGAAAATACAAAGGTAACACCTTGTTGACTAACTATATAAGGATTAACACAAGCTTTTGTATATCAAATATACTTCATCAGGTGCAAATGCAAATGATGAAAGTATACTTGATCCTAAAGCACCTGATGAAGTATACTTTATATACGAAAGCTTTCATGCGAGAGGTTGCGAGTTCGAACCGTCACAAGCCAGGGATTTTTTCCCAGCGCCTTCCACAACAGGAAATAAGCAAGATTTTCATGCTTGAATATTGAGAAAGATTTGTCGTGCATGGCTTAAAATATCTTAGGGATGTAACAGGGCAATGTTGTACGTGTGACTGACGTTATAATTACAATTATAAAGTAGCACCAAAGCCTCGCCTTTACCTTTTACCTTTTAAGGTAGGTATACATCTTTTCTCATCTCAAATATGTCGAAATTTTCCCTGCTGCTGGGTATGAATTGCAGGTTTGTTGAAAACGATGCAGATGTTTCACCAGCGATTAGGCTACTCACCACCGGAGGCTGAGAGATATTAATGGGCTCCGTATTGCCAGTCATTGCCAGTTATAGATATCTTTATGTCATTGGCATGTCAGTGTGTTTTAGTATGTCTTACATATCAAAATGCTCAGTTGAAAGTCTGCCTTTGTATCCTCATTAGTAGAGCATCAATTCGGTTAGGCCAGTCACGTAAAGTAGGTCAACCAAGTAAAATAATGTAGGTCATATGAGGAAAGTAAAGTAGGTGAGACATGGAAAATAGGTCAGATGAGTCAAGTATAGCAGGTCAGTTGAGTAAAGTAGGTTAGTCGAATGTGTTTTGTATTTTTATCACTCATTGGTTATAGCAACGCATTCCCTCTGACCGCTGGCTATTTCCCGCAGCCTTGAGGTTAATGTAGACAAATTTAGAATTTGACAATCTCATTTTTTCCTAAAAACCGTATTTCTTATTTTAATGTAAAACGGTTGGCAGATTCTGAAGCACTTCGGTGTAACCCACGTGAACAAGATGGAGGGGGTGATTTCATCGTTACTCCGACGTCAGCCTGTATGCAAAGAACAACGGTCCGTTTTTCACAAGAAAATAACTAATAACTGCTTTTCTGCTGTGCATTGTTTTTCAATTTTCACATCTTATAAATACCCTTTATCTATCTATGTAACTTGTATATTCTCGTGTTACTTAATATTGACACTTTAAAGTTTTCACTTCGCCTATCAAACATCTCAACATTCAACAAATTCTGCGAGCATGTCTACGGAGAGAACAGGCAAGAATCTAGTTAAGGGTGGTGAATGTTAAGTCAAAACGTCAAATGTCAAAAAGTCAATTTTTACATTTAGTTAAGGGTGGTGAATGCCTGCCAAGGCAGCCAGTACATTATTGATTGCTCCATTATACACTAAGGTTATTTACTATTATACACTCCATTCAATGCCAGCTTTATTCAAGCATGAAGACCTAGTGTTTTTCTCTAATAGTGGATAACACATGAACAAATATCTGGTATACCCGCATTTTAACAACTGACCTCTCGCTTAAGAAGCCAGCTTTTGACATCTGGGGCACGGGTAGATAAAAATTGTTTGGTTGATCGAAATTTTGGGGTTAAATGTTTGGGCGCAAATAAGTTCTTTGGGGCATCTCCATCAAAATTCAATCATTTTTTAGATAAATTCTTAGACATACAGTCTAGGTTAGCTGTTGTTAGCTAGCTAGTTAACCATTCTCTGTGGTTCACATGATAAATGGATTATCTTCAGTTGTCACGTGTGTGTGTGAGTGGGTGAGGGGGGGGGGTGTCACACCGTAGTGAATCTGGGCCGACAGTTGATCAATGTCTATTCATACCACTCTGTCTAAATACCCTTATATAACCGTACTGCGAGGGCTACCCAGACCCCCATGGTCAGATAGGAATGAAAACACATTTAGCCCGAAAATGTCACAGATTATATACTGACTAGAGCGGCAATCAATGCAGGCTTGTTCAGGTGGTATAAATGTAAGTCATGTTTGATGATAAACAGTAAGTAATATATATATTTATTTATTTATTTATTTAATTCACAGTCCCTCTGACAACTGCTACGTACTTCCCCGAGCTCATTTCAACGCTGCCCTTTCGGCCGAGAGCTCTGTAAACGCTGCACCCGTTTCTGATGACATTCCGCACCCACCTGATGTGACTATTGAGGAGAATGGTGATACTATCATGGCAGCGGTCAGCCCCGGTGTGGTCACCCAAGTGGTCGTGTCATCGTCGCACCCACAGACAAGTGGCAAGTTCGGTACGACGTACAGAGTGACGAAACACGGAAGATTTTTGGCGGAACCCGCATATCTCAATGTTGCTATAGAATACAGGTAACAACTGGTTTTATGGTGCTATAGAATACAGGTAACAACTGGTTTTATGGTGCTATAGAATACAGGTAACAACCGGTTTTATGGTGCTATAGAATACAGGTAACAACCGGTTTTATGGTGCTATAGAATACAGGTAACAACCGGTTTTATGGTGCTATAGAATACAGGTAACAACCGGTTTTATGGTGCTATAGAATACAGGTAACAACCGGTTTTATG
>WURV02196302.1:0-11979 GCA_011762755.2 Epimenia babai | reverse complement strand
AACGCCTCAGTTTTGTCTTATATAGCTAACTTAAAACAGACTTGAAACGCCTCAGTTTTGTCTTATATAGCTAACTTAAAACAGACTTGAAACGCCTCAGTTTTGTCTTATATAGCTAACTTAAAACAGACTTGAAACGCCTCAGTTTTGTCTTATATAGCTAACTTAAAACAGACTTGAAACGCCTCAGTTTTGTCTTATATAGCTAACTTTCCTATGAAGCTGATTCAGCCGACAATCCAGAAAATGATATTGATATCAAATCTGGTTCAGAATATAGCTGGTGGGATGAGGGTCTATTATCCGTCCCCTGATATTGGGACTTTTTTCCCATTGCCATCGTCCCTCTAACTAAATTAATAATAATACAATACAATAATAATAATCTGAGACATTGAGGCTTTTATTATGACAAAACATGCAAAGATTGTATATGAAATTGTAAATAAAAGGCCTTTATAATATGATAAAAACCATCATTCCATAAAAGTGTGATAAACCTGAAATATAGTATAATCTATTAACAAGTGAGCCTGTATGATACAAATCATTATACAGTACAATATTGTATAAATATTGGATTTTGCATGTTTCTATACTTTCAATACGAGTGAAAATTGTAACAGCAGCATTTATTTGTAACAAGTACTCACTGATGAATAATTAGCAATAGTGGCTCGACTCCTAGTCTTTGGGTGTGTATCGCACTTTGCCTATCTTGAGACACTAATGTTATGCTGTGATAAGTGCCGATTTAATATGGCTACCCTGTCATTGTTTACATTGGATATTCCCTAGCAACCATCAATCGGGTATGAAGAAAGCATAGAGAGAGAGAGATTAGTGTGTATTATCACCGTGGGTAATAGATATGTAAGTTGCCAGTCATGTTGGAGTAATAGCAAGTTAAGACCTGTATGAATTGTTTAGGGTTAGGAGGTGGAGTGATTGTATAAGAGAGACGAACGTCATGGGCTATTATGTGTGACGCATTCATCGGTATACGTATGTATGCTGAATTATGTAAAACTAAACAATTCACCTAACAAATATAGCGATATCTAATGACTACTAATTTTTCATTCAAGTGAACATTAATTATGAGTTGTTTATGGTACTAATGATCGTCGTATAATTCCAGTATATTATTTAATTGTAACTCGAAACGTACGGAACTGGAGTATACTTTATAAAACTAACTCTGTCTATTAAAGTCTACTCTGTATACTATTAAAAAAATTTACTGCCATTACCCTTCATTGGAGCGATGTTATCAGTGTCTATTTGATGAAATTGTAACCACAATCTCAATATGTATTATTATTTATAAATAAGTGAATGAAAATAAGGGTCGCTTTTATCAACATTATTTCGATGAACACAACTGTAAGAACATGCCACGTTACATACTTGCGCGTGTATGTCATTAGTATCTAATGTATGGATGAAATTGTAGACAGGGAGGTGTTGAAATCATAGCTAAAGCCGATTTACCCAATACGCAGGTATGGGCTGTAATCTGGACCCTTGATAAGATTCCAAATTGATTGTTTTAATGATATTTTGCATTGCAGAAGGTTTTTATTTACTTTGTCATGTTTTATGGTTAATGTCTGTGGTGGTTAATGTCAGAAATGACCATTTTCCAAATGAAAATTTCTAAAAATTATGTTTTTTGCACTGTATTTATATTGAAATATGTGCTAATTTGATTTGCAATAAATAGTAAAAGAGTGGTATTTCTTCATGAATATTTTCATTGTCAAGCAAAAACAGCCTATTTACCAAATTGGTTTGTCAGTACTAAACGAACTGTGTATTAAATTCAGAATTTACCGTTTTTCATACCAATTTGACACGAAGTTTTCTGAACACAAGACTTTTTACGTGTAGTAAATCATATATTCAGGAACTATTCATGTATGAATTGCAGGCTACATATTGTCTGGTTTACATGTTTACATGTTTGTATGCATGTACCGATAGGCTGGTTGTGGTAGAGGTATCAATATGAACCCACTTGACTATGTAACATACACACCAGTAATTTTAACTCAAGCAATTTTCTAAGAGTAGGTCAATGTCTCCCTCAGCTCAAAATGTTTGTTAGTTTGTAAAAGGCTGATTGCCAATGTAATCATTGTGTAGGCCACTGTTGTCTCTTGAGAATGCTAGCCTCTGTGGTTAACATGACAGAGTGATTAGCCTCGGTCTGGGGCCAGTCCATTCGTGCCACGGGTTACAACCACTTACCAACAGCCTACATACTGTATGTGGCACATTGTGCCATGGGTTGTAAACTGGCTAGGGAGGAATCGATCCAGCATCTTCTGGATTCAAGTCCAATAATCTTGGCTTCATAACTTAGCCAATATTTGATCTAAAACACTGATATAATGCCATAGCAGTTTCTGCTATGATTTATGCAGCAGTATAAAGGTGGCTAGCATACCAAAAACTGGGTAATAGGCTTAATAGGCTCACATTCATTATATCCACTCCCACTAAAGTAGCTGTATTTGTGTTAGAAATAGCAAAATCACACGCCTCACACCCGATTAGACTAATTACATTTATTTCACAGTTTTTCACAAACTTCTACAGCTGGAGAGAAATGCACAGAAAAAACCTATACTTCTAATGGCACACGAACCCACGACCTCCAGATAACCGGTCTGGTGCTCTGCCAACTGAGCTACAGGGGCAAGCTTTCCCTTGTGCTTTAAGGATCTACAGACCTACAGAATCTAATCAGCATGCATACGCTGCTGCATACAGCTCTTCCATTATAGCTCTTACCTGTTTCATTTGATCATTATTCTATTCATGTCCACCAGTGCATTATTTTCTTAATTAGTTATTTCATACAAAAATTATACTTATACTGCTTTTTGTTCTTATATAATCCATTCATTTTCTCAGTATTTTCTCGAGTAATCACTTACATATTTACTTCGTGCCAGTAATTCGGAGTAAGGAGGCTACCATCGGTAATAGATATTGTTAAAGCACAGCCTCGTATAACTCAGAATTAGTGTGGTTACCATGGTAAATAACAACATACCGGTATGTAGGCTATCACTGGCCGTTTTACATTAGAGGTGCAAAATAAGCTCAAAATTCTATATTGCCTTGGTTGTTTTATGCTGATTTTATGCTGATTGTCGTTCATTTTACAATAAAGTTTGATTTCGTCTAACCACGTAAATATTGTGTAGGTGATCACAATAAAACTAGTCTCTACACAAAAGGTGTTGCTCTTATTCTTTTAGGTTACTGTAGAGTGTATTGTTCCTGATAATTAGGATAGCCAATGTGGTTCTATAAATAGCTGGAGAGAAATGCACAGGAAAAAACCTATACCCCTGACGGTCTCTGTAGCTCAGTTGGTAGAGCACCAGACTCGTTATCTGGGGGTCCTGTATTGTTCCCAACACTCGCAATTCCTTTATTGATTGCTATTGTTAATTGATACAGGTAGTATAGAACAGTCAAAACCAGTCAACATCCTGCATGTATAAAGTAATGAAAAGGTGCACAAATTATCTGATTAAAGTTTATACATATCTGATGAATCTGATTAAAAAAATCACAACCTAGCTTCAAGGAGTTTTTGAGTAGCTTCTATTGGTCAGTTCGCAGTCAACCTCAACAATAAAAACCTATTCAAAAACCAAACTAAAGTTTAGGTTGTAATAATCATTTAATAACTCATACATATAAACCATATCTGGTTCTGCATCATTAATAGGATGGACGTATGAACTACGAGAATAATTTATATCTAAACTGTTTTGAGTTTGGGAGTATTTACGGTAAATCTAGCATGTAGACAGGCACAGATACAGACGGTTGTATTAGGTGACCCACGCCGAGTACAAATCCCAAAGTTTATATACAATTTCTGAATGTTCGATCTGTATTGTGAGAAAATTTCAACGCTGCGGAGGTTCTGATCTTGAATGATTATCGATACTTCAACTAAGTTTTCAATAATAGAGACTAAGATATACACCATTACCGACTCCGAGTAAGATAAGCCGGCATTTTTCAAATATAACTGAATGATTTTTATAGTGAAAAAGATACAAATACTAGGAAAGGAAGGTCATTAGGTGGCGTGCGATGGGCTAGACGCTATAAAGCGCTTTCACAATTTAAATTTAAAGGGAACTTCGAGAAATTATGAATAAAATCTGCGTTAATGTAACATAAATATAGAGTGGTTGTGTAACCACACTAATGTCACGAATACACACCGAAATAGAATGGAAAAACTCGGAGTTTTGCCAGATTTCACGATAAATCGAGTTGTGATACACCACTCGCTTCAACAGTCACCATGCAACGCCTAGTCTGTTGCTAGGCGTACGACCTTGGCCTTTCGAGATTTCTAGACACAATCTGAATCTTTAGTCTTCACTTTTTGCGTAATCCTTTCCTAGCGATCTAAGCCAGCGATTTAACGTTCCCGCCATATGACCGACTCTCGAGTCCAGCGTGTCGTAGTTTTTCAGTACCACTGAATCTGATCGCTTAAGTGCAGGACTCGCGCATTGTGGTGCTGTTCGACTTGTGGTATTTGATTCACTGTAGATTTAAGTCACAATATGTGATGGGTTGCATCTTGCATGCAATCTTCCGAAGACGGTCATACCTAGTACCCAATCCATAAAAAACCCAAAATGCTATTGACCATACTATAAAATAACCGTACGTGCAAATATGAGATAAAGTGCAAATGAAAGAGCAGAAAGCCGAGTGCTTAAAGTGTAAGTGTGCGTGTTTGAAAGTGCCTGGTTGGTCAGTTTCTCTGTGATGTTTGTCAGCACGTCATTTATACGTGACTGCTGGGATACACTCGTCTCTAAAATGGGAAGATGTTCAATATCACAGTTCACTGGTGATATTTCAGCGCAGAAGGTATTGTATTTCATATGAAAAGCTGTCACAAAAATTCATTAAAAACTGTATCCAAATCTTGATCAGTGACCTATATATAAATCCTGTACTTGAACAACTTTTACAGCAGTTATTCTGCATATATACAATTTCGACTGGCAAATATATCATATGGCACGTGGCTGAATGAAATTGAAATTGCCTATCATTACACTGACAATCTTTTGAGTGTCAACAATACTAAACGGGTGTGACATTGAGGTGCAACAACGATCGAGCACAACCATTATCGATGGCGGTAAATGACAAATCAGAAAATAAAAGGTTACTTTGACTACCGTATATATTTTTTACAATAGAAATAATTGATAATCGATACTTCACGTCTTTTCCAAGCAAAACTTCAACGACATAAATGTGTAGAGACAAAACACAACAATCTGAATAGGGGACAAGTGACGAATTAACTGCTCAAGAAATGAATTAACCAATACATCCATTAACAAATAAGTCAACCAACCAATTAAATCAAAGACTTGAATCAAATATTTTTTAAGACAGTACTTAGTTAATATAGTAGCGACATTATCACACCAACCGAACCATCCATTCGTCCGTCCGTCCGTCCGTCCGTCCATCCATCCACCAATCAATCAAACTAATGCACAACAAAATTCAATCACATATTTAGTCATTAATTTATTCATCTAAGTAACCATAAAATTTTTGGATGTCAGGACTACCATAATACGGTTAATGTAGTTAATGTAGGCTACATGAAACGGGCTGAAAACCGAGGTTTGATGTAAAGTTTTAGTGACTAATTTGTCATTTAACTGTACATAATTACTATATCGGTGTGAATCACTATATCACTGTACATAATAATGACCTTCGATAATTATAGGCCAAGATATGGATGGCCTATCGTTTGACATTCTGGCCGGATCCATGGACATATAGTCAACTGTCTGTGCCAGACTTAGTGCTTGGCACTACAGCGATTTCCCGGCCTTAATATGTAACCATATTCAGTAACGTAATTCACACTTTAGGTGATCACTGTAAGCTGTTTCAAGATCAAAATCAGTTAATTTATATGTATTTGTATTTTTAGTGGAGCACGGTGCGAAACATTACATCTTGCATGCTATTGAACAATTACAATGTTTCATAGCCCAAAAACGTCAACATTATCTTTAGATCCCATTCCTATTTATCCATGGTCATCTATTTTCCTGCAACATACTCCGAGATATTAAAAAGGAAGCATTGTATCAAAAGAACTAGGTCTGGGAAGATGGCAGTGTTGGACTTTTCAGTTCGGATTGCTGCAGGATCGGCGTTGTCGACGTGCCGGCATCTGAAGACAGCTTATACACGGAGAAGCTCATACTATGGAACACTTCGCTGTAGTCCGACAAATTCAACCCCTTCGTCGCTTCTTTGCTGACAGAATCAATTTCAGTTTCGGTGGCATGAAAACGCATGTGGCGTTTCAGATAGCTCGGTCGACAGAAGACCTTGTCGCATGTTTGGCATTCGAAAATTCGTTTGGCTTTCGAGCGAGTGTGCTTCTTCTCGTGTCGCTTCAGGGAACCGGAATCCTTACACCGATACGGGCACTGAGCGCACATGAATGGCTTCTCGCTATTATGCCGCATTTCGTGTTTGCGCAAGTTTCCGATGTTCGACGTACGATAACCGCACTGAGAGCAAAATAGATTCTTCTCGAGAGTGTGCTTGAACACGACGTGTCTCTTGAGCGTATCCGGGGTTGCTGCAGCGTAGTCGCACTGGTCACATTGATATGGGCGGACTCCCGCGTGGACTTTAAGATGGCGCAACAACATGTTCAACACACGACATCGGTACCCGCATTTATTGCACACGAACGGTTTTATACCTGTATGCGTTTTCATATGTTGCTTTAATCCCTCAGATGACGTACTTGCGTATGAACAACTCTCGCATAAATGTGACTTGATGTTGCTGTGAGTGGCTAAATGCTGCCTGAGGTTGCTAGCTCGCGATGTTTTGAAATCACACTGCGTGCACTGATGAGGTCGTTCGCCGGTGTGCTGCATGCGGTGTCGTTTGAGCGTGTCTAGGGCAGTTGTCGCGTATCCACAGTCCTCACACACATACGGCTTGTTGGCGGTGTGTCTCCGGGCGTGCCGAACCATTGTGTTCACCCGGCTGTTCGTGTAGTCGCATTCCCGGCAAGCAAATTTGCCATCAGCTGTGGATATAAAAAGTTTAACATATGATGATTACTCTGGCCAGTACTCATCCATGCACAACTCTTCCCCAGCCACAAATGTCCCATCAGCTGTGGATATAAAAAGTTTAACATTATGATGATTACTCTGGCCAGTACTCATCCATGCACAACTCTTTCCCAGCCACAAATGTCCCATCAGCTGTGGATATAAAAAGTTTAACATATGACGATTACTCTGGCCAGTACTCATCCATGCACAGCCCTTCCCCAGCCACAAATGTCCCATCAGGCAGTTCTCATAGCCACTTCTGTAGTAACTCAGCCAAACATTACGAGACCCCAGATACACCGCTAGTACATGGTGAGGTGTGTCTGCTCACATTCTCGACTGAAGAACTAAAAAATAGTTGGAGAGAAATGCACAGACAAAACTTATACATCTGATCGGACTAAAAATTGGCAACTTATCCACATGCTAGGCCCAGCTAGCAGCATATTAACCCACCCTATTATTGAAAATCAGAAAGCATATCGAGACCAAATGTAAACTGAACCCCTGGTAATTCGTACTTATATTTTTTTTACACATGTAGTACCTAGTAAACCACACACACACATGCAGACACACGCACACACACCGATGGGACGTTGACTAAATACTCATGCAAGTAGGTGTATGGTATCACCATGCCCTTACCTGTTAATTCTGATTTGATTAAATCACATTCTTCCGGATTATTCTTAACACATGCAGGGAGTTTTCTCCCCTTAGTCTTTAGAAAGCCGACACTGCCCGCATTACGGTCATCATCGCATTTGTTAAGTCCGGATTTGATATTATTGGCTATCATCGCGTTATGACTGAACATTTGTCGAGGCGTCTTCCCCAGCTTCATTTCACAATCATCATTTGTCATCAAAAACTCAGCATCAGTGAGGATCTTGTAGATATCAGTCGGCGCTTCAGCAAGCAGCAGCCTATCAGCATCGTCGATATTGCATGGATCGCCGTTAGCATCTTCGGTCGGCAGCAGGACGTAATTAGGAGCGTCGGTTGTAACGATTTTATCCTCATCAGATGCCGTGTAATCCACTAAAATCTCTTTCAGAGTTTCATCTTTTGATTCAACATCGGATTCATATTCATCAACATCTGACTCTTCGGCCTTTTCATCTTTAGCATCATACACTTCCGTTTGAACATCATTATTCTTGATACAATCAATCACAGTCGCAACAGTTCCATTAACCGCATCAGACACAAAACAGTCATCACAACTTTCTTCTTTGCACACGTCATTCAATGAGCCTCTATCGACATTCGCTACATTATTACCCATATCATTCTCTGAAAGTATATCAACATCTTTAGATACACCTTCTGAATCCCCGAATAATTTGTCTTCCTCCTCTTCGCGTAATATCAGCTGATACTCAGTTTCCATTAACTCGACTTCTGCGCTATCAGCCTGAGGTAACCCATCCCCGGCCTGTACAACATCACGGCCAATAATCGGCGTAGTTTTTGGCAATGTAATCATCTTCGCATCGCTCCCATCGTGTCTGTTTTTCAAATGTCGTTTCACGCAGAACGCTACTGAGGCTTTGTAATCGCACAATGGACATTGAAAACGTTTTTCCCCTGTATGTTTGCGCATGTGCGTGGTAAAATTTCCAGCGTGAGCGCAGTTATACCCGCACAGTGTACAGAGGTAAGGCTTCAAGCCGGTATGCTTCATCATGTGCCGTCGGACATTATCTGAAGCTGTCGATGTGAACTTACAGAACATGCAGGCATACGGTTTATCTCCCGTATGTCTCTTAGTATGACGTTGTAGCTGATACAGTCTCAAACATTTATAATCACACAGCGTGCATTGAAAGGTTTTATCTTGGGTATGAGTTTCAACATGCCTCTTTAGGCATGTAGCAGAAGCTGTGGAGAATTTACACTGCGTACAACGATGAGGTTTCTCGCTGGAATGTTTTAACAGATGTACTTTCATTATGCTTTGTGACCGGCATTTGTAGTCGCACTGAGAACAATGAAACGGCATGCTGTCTGTGTGGCGATTCATGTGATGACGCAGCCCAGTGGGTGTGACACCAATATAGTCGCACTTCGGGCACTTCAACGGCTTCTCCATCGTGTGAATCTGCAAATGTTTTGTGAGGACACTTTCGCGAATAGTCTGATAGTCGCAGTGTGGGCAAACGTATTTACCATCACTGTTAGTATTTTCATTTTTCCTTGGAGACTTCATGATGATAGTCCCACAATGTTCAATCAATTTTATGAATTGCTACAATGGCAAATTTATAAAGTCATTGTAAGACTAAGGTTTAAAACTTGACGTATGTTATATCAATAATTCAACTAGTGGCCTCAAAGCCATAAATATAAAAACATCCTTTTAGTTTTACTGCTCATGGTGGAAAAAAATCACCATCCCTTCAAATTTGAATAACATTCTTTTTCGGCTAAAACAGGTTCGTTGCATACTGGAGATTGCAATTTCCTTTTTTGAGAACACTACGACTTTTCATGTTTATGAATTCTATGACTGGACATTTGGGCTCATTAGGTAATTTTCTTTATAATAAAATATCATCAAAGTGTACTAAGTACAAACTTAAACTGGGTTGAGCAAGACGAAATATTCGTACATATCACACAACGATACGGTAAGCAAAAAAAAATTCTTAATAAAATTAAAGTCCAAAATACAACATTAAGATACTACTAGACTACTAAAAATCCCCAAGCTGAGAGCTATTGGGGTTTTAGAACTAGTAGAAGTATAACTTTTTTCAATTCCTCACTTCAAAATGTTTATTCTGCCTTTTGGTAACTAATATTATGATTATCTAGCAATATTAAATTATTCATGAAATGGGCATGGCATTATGAACGCCACAGCTATAATTATAACACTCCAAATCCGCCAGAAATATCCGACAAACTTGAAATATAACAATAATTCTATGGTAGTCTTTTAACAAATTCAATGCGAGAAAAAAGAACAGAGCTGCACGGCCATGGCCGCTGTCAAATATTTTGGCGAAATATAAAATGGCGATTTAGTATATTTATCTCCCTTAATTTTGTTGAAACATACATCAGGGCGTACTACTAACGACTGGCAGATATTTGCGTAACCGGAAGTCAACGCAGTAACTAGGAAACAGTGGATGATTTTAAACATTTACTGTATCATCATTATCATTGTCATTGTCATTGTCATTTTCGTTGTCGTAGTCGTAATCATAGTCACAGTAGCATTTATGTTGACATATCCAATACTTTTCGTAAAATATGCGCAGACCCGAGAAGCACGGTTTTTTGTAGATATTGTAATCGCTGTTAGCCAGGAATTAACTCAATAAAATCATCTACATTAATGACAACAGTTCCCAACCCACCGATTATAACTGGGACTACTCGCGTTTTCATTCCACACATTAATAATAATGATGATGATAATGACGATGACGATGGCGATGTCGATGGCAGTGGTGGTGACGGTGACGGTGACTATGATAAAGATAATAATAATAACGACGACAACGACGATGATGATAATAATTTATTCACTTAATTAGGAGAATAATTTGAGTAAAGACATAGAGATGTCTAATAAATTTGCACGGGACTGTACATAGATATACCTACATATACATACACATACCGTACATGCATATACATACATACATATACATACATATACATACATATACTCACATATGCCCACATGCACATACGGATACACACGCATACATATAACCGTACATGGTATTACAGATTGTGATGAAATTGCATCAGCACCTAGATGAAAGACAACAAGCTTTAAACGTTTCTTGAAAGTAAAGAGAGTGGGGGCCGTTTTGATACAATTATCTAGTTTATTGAAAGTTGCGGGACCAAGATACCTTAAAGCACGCTTAGCTATCGCTTTGTTCATGCGCGGAGTCAAAATTCAGAAAATTATCGTGTGACCTGGAAAGAAGTGAGTGATTTGTAGAGAGATATTGTTCGAAACGCTAGTATGCAATGATGGTGTTATGTTATTGATTAACTTATAAATTTCACAGAGAAAGAAGAATTTACGTCTGACCTTGAGTGATAGAAGATAGGCTGAATCGTTCTAGGAGAGTTGAAGGAGTGCGTGGCGATGATGAAGAAATAATTCTTAGTTACCTACTTTGCAGCGTCTCAAGAATTTCAGTATTTTCACTGGATGAGTTTTATAAAACGGCAGAGGCATATTCAAGATGAGGGCGAATTACAGATGTGTAGTAGATGAGTGGTGTAGGTGATCAATGAGGTGACGTATTTGTGAAAATCGCCAGATGAATGGAAGAACTCTGTTCTTAATGTTTATAACATTAACGATTTATAACATGAACAGTGATAGCGACGACTTTTCGTCCAACGCTCTCGCTCCGCAGAGAGACTGTCGGAGTCAATAATTCTCTGTTTTATAGCTACCTGGTTAACGCACTGAAGCCAACCTACATACTGATCATTAATACTCCCTAAAAATCAACTCTTGTGATCATAATTATACCAAAGCTACACCTTACAGATCTCCTCAAAATATCAAGATCATATCACATGCATACATCTCAAATATTTCACAATTTTTATTATCAGTATATTGTTAAAAGGATGCAAAGTGTCCAAATGCTCAGAAACAAGCCTGCACCGGCAGCTCAGTTGGCCTAGCTCCAGTCAGATTCTCTGGGGTGTGAGCTCTCCCGTTCTTTATAGAACGACAATGGCTCAACGGCTACCGCTAGCGTATCATCCTCCACCTCATCGACGGTGACTGTAACCAAACTTTCATTGATAT
>WURV02196291.1:0-11980 GCA_011762755.2 Epimenia babai | reverse complement strand
AAATAAAATATACAGTACTGTAGTGCTGCAGGTCTTTATAAATAAAATATACAGTACTGTAGTGCTGCAGGTCTTTACAAATAAAATATACAGTACTGTAGCGCTGCAGGTCTTCATAAATAAAATATACAGTACTGTAGGGCTGCAGGTCTTTATAAATAAAATATACAGTACTGTAGTGCTGCAGGTCTTTATAGATAAAATATACAGTACTGTAGCGCTGCAGGTCTTTACAAATAAAATATACAGTACTGTAGTGCTGCAGGTCTTTATAAATAAAATATACAGTACTGTAGTGCTGCAGGTCTTTATAAATAAAATATACAGTACTGTAGTGCTGCAGGTCTTCATAAATAAAATATACAGTACTCTAGTGCTCCACTTTAACTGAGGTAGCAATTGTGGTGGTGTTAGTAACTGGAGAAAAGTGATCAGATAAACTTTCACCCCTGGTGGGACTCCCAACTCACCACCCGCAGGTAACCAGCCTTGTGCTCCACCAGCAAAACTACGGGAGCAATCTTTCTGTGCTTTTAGGTATTTAAAACCCACTTGAGAAAACACTTTACTACTCCAGAAAACACTTTACTACTCCAGAAAACACTTTACTACTCCAGGCCTTTATACCTAAAATCTATAGTACTGTACTGCTGGTAATACAGGGGGTCGTCTTATAAGTGAGCCGCCTTATAAGCGAGTATATACGGTAATACATACAGTACCGTACTGCTGTGCTCCAGGTCTCTAAATAATAGATACAGTACTGTAGTGCTGTGCTCAAAGTTTCTAAATAATACATACAGTACCGTAGTGCTGTGCTCAAAGTTTCTAAATAAAACGCGCAGTATTGCGGTCCATGCTCCGGGTCTCTAAATAAAACACAGTACCGTTGTGTTGTGGTAGTAATATCTCATAAACTTGTTCCTTAATGTTATTATTGGTTTGATGGATGAACTGCAGTATCAGAGTTATTATTAAGGAAATTTGTAAATATATTGTAGATATTCACTGCCACTAATAAAGTAGCACTAAAACCTAGCCTTATCATCTTAGATAGCCGTCTCGTCTCCCTTATACTCTGATCATATTGATTCATTTGATGAATGTTTTAGTAGTGTATAAGAAATAAAAATAAATATAAAAATATGACATAAAATAAAAATCTAGTAAAAAAATAGAATCATCTATGTATAAATATCCCGCGAAATAATTATCCGAGGCTAAACCCAAAGTAAAAAAACAGCCACCAGAGAGGATCGAACTCTCGACCCCTGGTTTACAAGACCAGTGCTCTAACCACTGAGCTATGGTGGCAATTAATCGTACTCTTCTCCAACAATTACTTTCTAAATTTAGTACAGCTGTCAGAATAGCGTAAGTTATAACGTAAGTTATAATTTTACAATGTTGTCAAGGAATACTTTATGACCACAGCGTAATTTATCCAAGTAATATAATTTATTGTCACTACGCTTTAATGACACGATGATAATAGTTTGATTTTACTGAGATGTTGACATGCCATGTTCAATTATCCGGCATTTCTTTGTCGTATATCAAGATGACAGAGATATCGGAACAGCTGTTCAGATTACTTGCGTAGCGTTTTGTTAGGACTTGTACGTAAAAATATATTGTCGCAGTATTTGGGTATTTGAATATAATCTGTGTATCTGACTGGTAAATATTACGTTAAAATAGGACACGTATGATGTGGGCCCTACAAACGATTAAAGAAATGAAATTATGTAATTTCGTAGTTTACCTGAAAATGTAAGGTTGATGTAGACGAAATTCTCGATTCTTTCTGTGGGCCTCTATAGCTCAGTGGTTAGAGCACTGGTCTCGTAAACCAGGGGTCGTGAGTTCAACTCTCACTGGAGGCAACTTTTTTTTATATTTTTTTATTTCATATTTTAATGGTTCATTTACCTCAGCATACTCGTCAATATTAGACCGTCCCGTAAACATTATAATTTAATTATCTAGGTAAGACAGACCAGGTATCACACCCATACAATATAGGGACAGTCACAAATGTTTTTTTATTCTGAAAAGTGGTGAAAAGACCTTGTAGACTAAAATAATTACTAAGACAGACTCCACATGTTGGCTCACCTGCCTGTACTATTTCTAAATCCTCAGTGTCAGTAGATGAAATCTACGATATTATCAAGGAACATATATTATAATAAAAATGTCATCAGCTGACTCTGTTCCCAAAAGTGTAATGAAAATTCTGCCTCCCTGTTCTTTTGACATATCTTGTCCAATTAATAAACATGTCCTTCAGCAGCTGCTCTCTCCCACAGACTATGAAGACAGCCACTATTGCCCCATTACTCAAAAAGTTTATTCTCAATCGCAACATCCTGACCAGTTTCCGACCTAATCTGTCTCTGACCTTATCTGCTTCAACAAACTTCTCGAACGCGCAGTCTGCCGCCAACTCACCCGCTACCTCACAACTAACTCCTTGATCTCACCTCGACAATGTGCACACCGTCAAAACTTTAGTGTCGAAACTTCTCTAGTCTGCATCAGTAACAGCATCAGATAATATCTGGATAATGGCAATTCTGTTGTTCTTATTCTACTCGATCTAAGTTCCGCCTTTGACACTATCGATCACAACATTCTTCTCACTCATCTTAGCTCTCGATTCGGTATCGTCGGCAATGCTCTTGCATGGATCAAAGATTATCTACAAGGCTATCTGAGAGCCTTTCTTGGCTGATACTTGCGGTCTATAAATGTTGTACTTTACCTTTTTACCAGCATTTATATTGTAAAAACGTCTGACTTCATATCAAGTCCTCATCCTCTCCCTTATGGCATCCCACAGGGTACTGTCCTTGGTCCTATACTCTATACCATGTACACTACCCCTGCTTGGCCACATCATTGATAAACACAGCATCGACTACATGTTCTGCGCTGATGATACCCAACTCTTCCCAAATCGTTTGAAACATCACAAAGAAAACTAACACTATTCCTCGATGAAATTTTTGACTGTATGACCGTTAATAAATTAAAAATAATTCTGCCTTCCACAAACTCTCTCGACTCCAAAAAATTACAGAACAGCGCTGCTCGACCTCAGACCTCCCGTTGCTCTCCCATCACTCCAGTTCTCCGCTCACTCAAATGGTTACCCGTCACGTCCCGTATAACCTTCCAAGTCATTCTCCTTACTTACAAATGTATACATGGCATGGCTCATCCATGCTTTCAGTCCCCCATACTAAACGTGCCAATTTTGGGGATCGTGCTTTCTACGCTGCACCCTGTCTTTTCAAGCACTCCCCTCCAACATTCGACAATCTATAACTATTGAGCCATGTCAAAAAATTTAAACATGTCAACCAATTTAAAAAGCAATCTCAAAACATACTTATTTAACATTGCCTTTACTAAATATATCAACAGTACTTCATAAATTTGCCGAGAATCAACAGTTTCAATGATAGAAAGCCTGTTTCTGTTTTCACTAATTGTTCATATTTATACTTTGCCTACATATGACATATGTCCCATTTTTAGATATTTAATCTACTTTCCACTGTATTATTCAACAATGTTATCCATTTCATGCTCACTGTAAATCTACATAATTGTATCTAACATTGTTCTGTATTACCTGTATACTGTTAGATGTTAATTTCCTTTTATATAATTTAAGTAATTACATTATATTTTTAGACCATTAGGCTATTGTTTCACGTCAAGTGTATTTGACAGCTAACTTACAAGTACACTTTAATCAAATAAACTTCATTTCATGTATATTTTTTATATTATATAGTATTTTTATATTATATATTATATATTATTATAGTATTCATAAGTTATAAATGAATGGTGTAATGTATACAATAATGTATACAAAAGCTTGTGTCAATATTTACCTCCCCTTTATATTTAGATTTGTGAGTCTCGTGTATATCCCATGTCATATTGTACAATGTGTATGTGATTTCAGATATCTGACTACAGCACCATTGACCAATTATGATGAACTATTGCTGACAGAAATTATTCGTTGTGCCTCATTCGTGGTTCAGTCATCCAATCGCGTGTCCGACCAGTTGCTTCAACTTCTTTACCAATCGGATGGCTTGGTTCTTAATATTCTCAACCAATCAAATTCTCTTTCTCAGTTTTCAGCGGATGAAGTCTCGCTGAGTGTCAAAAGGTTTTTACAGAATTTTATCAATGTGATCTCATGATACCAGAAAACTGGGATATTCGTCAGAAATGAATTTTGGAATTTTTCAAACATTAATGAAAATACTCAATCAAAGTAATGATCAAAGTAAATTTTGTACTGTTTAAATATCTCTATTTTTAAAGTTACTACATGAATAATTTTTCTAAATTCTAGAGTCTATTTTTATCGTCACTTAGATAATTACTACTCTGGGATGGTATGCCTCAGGGAGCGGTATTTATCCATTACTTGTTTGTGAGTTATAGAATGTGCGATGTTGTTCCAGGCATCTGGACAAGGAAATCCTGTCTCTGATCTCGGCTGTGACAAGCATAACTTCTGCCCATTATGGGAAAAGGTATACTTTTGAATAACAACAATGAATTGATGTGCGATACATGCTGTATACCCACGTTAGTCACCCAATCCTTCGAACATATATTGATTTCATAATACGATTTAAAATTATATCTAGTGTCTTATTAACCAGTGAACCAGGTATGTTTATTGCAATACGTATAATATTGTTCATTTGATATGAGTAAAGTATGTGAATTTTTTGTTGATGCGGACACAGACGCGATGTGAAGGAAACACGAGGCGACATCGTTTATGTTCTCATGCTTCGGCTCAACATGAGTGAGGTGCCGCATTTCTACAACTTGGCATCATTAGAAGGGACACTGCAGTGTCTGAGACACGTCACAGCCAGGTAAATATCTAGCGAGATACATTCAGGTGTCTGGGGAAAACGCTGTAGCATCTCAGACAGGTTACAGCCAGGTAAATGTCTAGCGAGGTAAATTCAGGCGTCTGGAGAAAACGCTGTAGCATCTCAGACAGGTTACAGCCAGGTAAATGTCTAGCGAGGTAAATTCAGGTGTCTGGAGAAAACGCTGTAGCATCTCAGCCAGGTAAATGTCTAGCGAGATAAATTCAGGTGTCTGGAGAAAACGCTGTAGCATCTCAGACAGGTCACAGCCAGGTAAATGCATAGTGAGGTAAATTCAGGTGTCTGGAGAAAACGCTGTAGCATCTCAGACACGTCACAGGCAGGTAAACGCGTAGTGAGGTATGTGCAGATCTCTTGATAGGATACTGCAGTAGTAGTTGAGACATCTGTATGTAACGAGGTGCATTGAGATGCGTTGAGAAGATGCTGGAATGTCTGAGACACATCACAGCCAGGTATATGTTTAGTGAGGTACACTCAGGTGTCTGGAGAGGAACTGCAGTGTTTAAAGACACATCACAGCCAGGTAAATCTGCCTTTTAAAGTGCATTTATTATGGTACTTTACAGATTGTATTATTGTTTTATGGTATTCATAGTATTCAACAGTATCTATATGTTCAGTGGTGTTGACATGGGCCAATGAATATTCATTTAGATTTCTGTGAAAAAATGGCGCAGTCGTTTTATTTTAATAATAATAATAATAATAATAATCCATTTGTTTTGGAGGCGCCCTAATAACCAGTATGTCTCTAAAGCGCCTAAATAATACGGGAAATTCACATAATAATACAGGAAATTCAAAAAGTAATAGGAGAATTTCACATCATACAAGAAATTCACATTGTAATACAGAATATTAACATAATAATACAGGAAATTCACCTAATAATACGAGAAATCAATATAATATGGGAAATTCCCATGATAATTCGCATGATAATTAATAAATTATAGGATAAAATTCACACAAATAATCACACTAATGTAAAAGTCATAAAAATACCAATACTCTCCTGTCATGCTTAGATGATTCTTGTACTTTATCTTGTCATGTACTCACTGACAGAGCTGGGTGGAGCCGGGAGATCTCACGCGACACGAGTGACTCACTCACCACTCAGTTGCTGCACTCACTGCTTCAGGTCAGGCATTCTATGCATTGTCAAATATTAAAGATTTGTTTACTATTATATATAAAATATTTCCCCCAAAAATAACGGAAGTTTTATAATAATAATAATAATAATAATAAAGCTTTATTTAGAGTGTCGAATTATCCCTTGGTCAATAATGATAAGATGACGTCGACGACACTTTACAATGTTACTAGCTAAAAACATAAACTGATGTAGTTATGTGCAATTTGCGGAGTACTGCAAAGTTTTATGGCTGCTGGGTTTTGTATGCATCAGCCACGTAAACAGTGACCTCAAGAGTACACTCATATTTTTACTTGGATTTCAGTCAATCATATAAATCGGTAAATAGGTTTGTGAAGTCTAGGGCAGGAACTAACACTTGATGGATTCATGATGGCAGATGGAAGATGGCAGATAGCATGATGGCAGATGGCCTGATGCCATGATGCGATGACACTGCACGAATGGCCGTTTTTATCTTTCCAGGTTCTCTCAGCATTTCATATTGGCAGGGGTGGAACTCCGATGTCGTACATGGGGCGAGGTGTGACCCGCGCTGCCGCCGTGTGTCTCCATCATTTATCGTACGAGATGTCACTTTACGCGGAAGACGAGGTATCAGTCTGGATGATGAAACCCCTTCACATATTTCACCCGTTAAAGGGACATAACTCAGTTATACAGGTCATCAGAGCTATTTTGGGGCTTGAATTTTTTTAATTTAGAATTTATAAAATGCCATCAGTTTTTAGTGTATTATGTGTACAATTCGGGGAGTACCCAAAAAATCCAGTCCAAATTTGAGATGTTCTACAAGGATGATTCTGATCCATTTATTTTTCGGTCTTTAGTTATTTTGTATTGACCTTCCACCTTTCTGGCGTCCTCTCTCGATATTAATGCATGTACCCCAGAGTGTATGTGAAGCCCATGATTGATTGGTTTTGTGTACCACCTGGAATATACCCACTATGGCCGTGTATAGTGTAGAGACGGGCATGTTAGTATGTTAGTGTGATCCCTAGTGTTGTAATTGTGAACTTGTTATACCCACGATGGCCGTGTATAGTGTAGAGATGGGGGGCATGTTAGTGCGATCCCTAGCGTTGTGATAGTGAATTTTTTATGCAGAACTGGTGCCACAACTGGTTGTATTCGCACCAAACGACCTACGACATCGCCCAACCTGAACTTGGCTGGTTGATCAACCTCTGGCTGTACCGTGACCCTGAGGTGAGCCATGACCAGAGATCACTTATATCTTCACCTGTGCACTTTAATGTAACTTTTATAGCCAATTCGTGCCATGTGAATATCATGTTCTCTCATATATTCTCATGTTCTCCCATGTTATCTCATATATTCTCATGTTCTCCAATGTTATCTCATATATTCTCATGTTCTCCCATGTTATCTCATATATTCTCATGTTCTCCCATGTTATCTCATATATTCTCATGTTCTCCAATGCTCCCTCATATATTCTCATGTTCTCCAATGTTCCCTCATATATTCTCATGTTTTCCCATGTATTCTTATGTTCTCCAATGTTCTCTCATATTCCCATGTTCTCCCATGTTCTCACATATTCTCATCTTTTCCCATGTTCTCTCTCATATATTCTCATATTCTCTCATGTTCTCTGATATCTTCTCATGTCCTCTCATATATTCTCATCTTCTATCTTTTTTCCTTTTTTCTCATACATTATCACATACAGTCGCAGACTCAAGAATTCTCATATACTCTTCCTTTTTTGCATATTGCATATTTCTCAGTGACATTCATTGTTTACAGTAGATATCTGTTACGCTGCGATCAGGCTGCGATCATCTAACGATACTGTAGAGACTCCATGTTCGTAGGTGAGGCTGGCAGGGGTAGGGCTTGCCGCTGCCCTAGCCTCGACTCCTGCCGGACGCGCCATGATGACCGCTAACTTTAGCCACGTACCTGGCGGCCTGTGGGGGTCAAGCATAAGTGTAATGTTGGACCACTCGGAGTGTAGCCTCGTGAGATACCAGGTGTGTTAATAATTCATTGGGAAACAAGAAACAATCGAAAAATTAATGTTTAATTATTAATAGTAATGTAAATTTATACATCAATCAACAAAGAAGTAGTCAATAAATAAAAAAATTATTTTTTTATATTGGTAATTTCCACTTTTTATCTCCCCTGTTTAAAATATTTTTCAAATATGGTTGGGGAAAACTAGGTCTAAAGGGCCAAATGTGATCTATTATGTTTATCTTTGGAAGTGTACCCCAAATTGTTATCCGAATTAAATATATTCGACATTCAGAGCTACTAACTGTTTATTTTAAAAAATATTTTTTTTTGTAATTACTGCCCTTTTACGGTCATGTATATGGTTATCTATCCCATTAACCGTTGTGTTAACCATCACATTAACCACGTTAGGCTGTGTTGCTGCTTGTGAACTTGACGTCTGTCGATTTCACCACTACCCACAACGATAATGTCGGGCCTATTGTCATGGAAACGCAATACAAGGTTCTCATTGGTACACTTTAACTTTAAAATTACTAGTTTTATTACCTATATCGCTTACATCTGACTACGAACGCTGACTTCCTGCGGAACACTGAGATCATAACATCGTCTTTATTCATATTTATTCATTTTATTTAACCGTATTCATACAGGGCCCGTCTGTATGCATATATTCTAAGAATCTCACATGAGTGAATTTTTAAAATAAACCATTAGAATACATATTCGTAATACACGTGCCATAAAAAATAGACCAAAAACTCGAGAAATATATAGGAATATTAATAAAATGTGTCCATATAATATGTTCCAATGAAATTTGTTTTGTTTACCATTGTAAAAATATATTGATTTGTTAGTCATATGAGAGGGGGGAGGTGGTTTAGTGGTTACAGCATTTGACTTTGAATCCAGGGGTCCCTGGTTCAAATCTCGCTCTAACGAGTATACTATCTTTGGCGTGTTTTGGGCTGAAAACGCCTTAAACCTCATTTCCCATGGGGGTCTGCACACCTTGCAGTGTGGTTCTGTTAGGCCTTTTCCCCTCTGACGTTTGCTGGGCTTCAGATGTTCTATATATGCTCTCTATGTCGCTTACCTCTCCGCTATGTCGTCATCTCATTGTAAATAAACATGAACCTATCATAGACTTAGCGGAGTGTGCGACATATGTAGCTCATATGTAGACATTTGGAACCAGTGGCGTGAATGGAAAAAGGTCAATTGTCTGCCCAGACTTGTTGGGTTTTTCGCACTAGGTGTTTTTCCCCCACCCCTTGTGAGTGAGGCTAATCAAATTGCCATGTTAACCACATAGGCTAGCTTAGTAAAGGGTCCTAAATGAAATTGGCCTACACAATGATTACTTGGGTAGTCAGCCTATAAATAAATAAATGTAGTTGGATAAATTGCGTATACACTACTGTAGTTGGAGAAATTGTATATACATATATGTAGTTGGATAAATGATAGATGAATAAGGTGAAAGAATTTAATGTATAAATAAGGTGTATACACGAATGTTGCGCTAGTTGTCCTACTTTATCACGCTTGAGATCGTTGATTTCCTGGTTTAGAGAGTTCCTCACGACTTCAATCTGAGCATGTTCACTGGAGCATAGAGCAACAGTATTATATTCAGGGCGGAAACCATACATACAAAAAAGGATACACCATTCTTTTCATATAACATATATATATATATATACGCTGGGACTTACAAAACTGTTTGTGGTTGTCAAGAGGGTCTACGTGTATTCATGAATTTTCTTTTTAATACTTTCTATTATTAGAATTGTGATATTGTAAATATGTCATTTGAGGTGTATTGTGTGTAATTGCGCCTACACTCTGCATGTTCAATCATTCGTTGAATAAAAAATAAAAAATGACCGTTGAACCTGGTCAATCCCATGTTGATCTAGAATTTACATGTAGCCATTGGTCAGTGGTTGTCAGTTTGACTCTGTACACACACTAGAGCGAAATCCTCTGTCTGATCACAAAAAAAAATGAGCGTGAATTCCATGCTTTTGATAGTAACGAAATTTTGTATAGAGTCAGTTACTGTTAATTTCACGTGTATAATGGGGTCATTGATATGGCAAGAGTGACATTTACCATTTACGACCATTAATCAGGTAGCACTAAAAGTTGCCAGTCACTCACTGGTCTTATTGTGACTGTATATTGCTATACGATGAGTCACCAGTCACTGACTGGTCTTATTGTGACTGTATATTGCTATACAACGTGTTATGTGTAACTTAGGGGAAGCAGTTAGTCAAGTGGTAGGAACACCGGACTCGTAACCAAGAGGTCGCGGGTTTAAAACCTCCCACCAGTCGACTTTTCTTCAATGATCCTCAGCAAGTCATTTGCTGGAGTAAACTCATCTCCAAAATGCATACATGCTCGATATAATCCATGGCGGGGTGATATGCGAGTGTCAAAGGTATAGTATATGCGCTGAATAGCTGCCAGAAACATTTCGTTGTAAACCGCATCTGAGAGCCGTTATTGGCTGATACTTGCGGTCTATAAATGTTGTACTTTACCTTTACCTTTACTTCCCGTTGTCATTGTTACCGTATATTGATATACGACGCGTCACTAACTTGTTCTTGGCGTCCTCTAAAACTTCCAGTTTCGCTCGATACATGTCCAGTTTAGCGAGGCTGTCCGACCTCTCCATCCTCAGGCTGGACACCTGAGCCCGCAGAGTGACCAGCTCGGAGTTTGCGGTGATTAAGTTTTCGCTGGTCAAACGTTCCTGCTCCACGGCCAGAGAAAGTTGCATCTGACCGTCGGCTGTGTCAGGCATATTTTACGTAAAAGTTTATTTACAATTTACGCAGATGAGGTCATCAGCTAGGGAATTAACATATAATGAGACCATGAAACTATATGGCCATGATATTATGCGACTGAGGCAAATAGATGAGACTGAGACCATAAAACTATAAAGTCATGAAATCATGAGACTGTAAGACAATAAGATGATGAGACTGAAACTATATGGCTATGATATTGTGAGACTACGGCAAATAGATGAGACCGAGACCATAAAACTACAAGATCATGAGATCATTAGACTGTAAGACAATGAGATTAGACCAAAACTACATGGCCATATTGTGAGACTAAGACAATGAGACGATAATACTACGAGACCATAAAATTAAAGGGATATGAAATTATGAGACTGTAAGAGCCAATAGGGCAAGAGATCATGCAACCCTAAGACCGTGATAAGACTGCTAGCCTATTAGCTTACACAGTCTCTCCGTGAGGTGGCGCTCAAGTTTGTCCCATGAAGAAGCCTGCGCTGCGTGCGTTGATTGTAGATTCTCTATTTGTCTTAATAGGGGCCGCGTAGCTGCCATCAACAATAGCAACAATACATCCGTTACAACAAGTAATGCCACACATCCTCAGTAATTCATCAAATCCTCATCACTTGTGTGTGTGGTCATGCATGTGTTAATAGGGCAGACTGCACGTGTTAATAGGGCAGACTGCACGTGTTAATAGGGCAGACTGCACGTGTTAATAGGGCAGACTGCACGTGTTAATATGGCAGACTGCATGTGTTAATAGGGCAGACTGCATATGTTGATAGGGCAGAGTGCACGTGTTAATAGGGCAGACTGGACGTGTTAATAGGGCAGACTGCGCGTGTTAATAGGGCAGACTGCGTGTGTTAATAGGGCAGACTGCACGTGTTGATAGGGCAGACTGCGCGTGTTAATAGGGCAGACTGCACGTGTTAATAGGGCAGACTGGACGTGTTAATAGGCAGACTGCACGTGTTAATAGGGCAGACTGCACGTGTTAATAGGGCAGACTGCACGTGTTAATAGGGCAGACTGCA
>WURV02196290.1:15306-27479 GCA_011762755.2 Epimenia babai | reverse complement strand
TATGACAATTATGTCTTATGTCTATAGCAACTTATAGGCACTTGATTCGAGATTAGGACGGACCGTCAAGGGCAGACCTGACCATTGACCACTAGTACCCATTGATTACCACATACTACGGGCCAGCTTGTGGCCACAGACAAGCTTTCAGCAGGTCTGACGTTATATCGGGTATGAGCAGATGTCTCAGAGATGTCGTCATACGACAACTAAAGAAAACACCTTATAGATTACTGGGTAGATAAGGTAATAATTAACACAAGCCTCTGGATACGGGTATATTTTGTTCCACCTGACCGAGTACCTTGGTAAACAAATCATACTAATATCGAAAAGTTAGTTCCAACCTGAATCTTAGTTAATCCACCAGGTGTTATATTCAGTTTTCGTATTTCGCACTATGTCTTCTGTATACGCGCTAGCTTATGGCCAAGACAAATTTTCTGCAAAGCCATGCCCCCAATATACGTGTTACCTTAGAGCAAAAACACACTATCAGCCATACCATGCCCACAGTATACTTGCTAGGTTATACTCATAGACTAACTTTCAGTAATACCTTGTCGGCAGTATACGTGATAGCTTGGGACCAAGACAAACTTTCAGTAATACCTTGTCGGCAGTATACGTGCTAGCTTGGGACCAAGACAGACATTCAGTATTACCTTGTCGGTGGTATACGTGCTAGCTTGTGAGCAAGACGAACTTTCGGTAATACCTTGTCGGCGGTATACGTGCTAGCTTGGGACCAAGACAGACATTCAGCAATACCTTGTCGGCGGTATACGTGCTAGCTTGTGAGCAAGACGAACTTTCAGTAATACCTTGTCGGCGGTATACGTGCTAGCTTGGGACCAAGACAAACATTCAGTAATACCTAGTCCGCAGTATACGTGCTACCCTGGGACCAAGACAAACTTTCCGTCATATCTACGTCCGCAGTATACGCGCTATCTTGTAGTCACGGACAAACTTTCAGTAAAACCCTCTGTGCAGTATACGTGCTACCTTGTGGTCAAGACAAACTTTCCGTAATACCCTATCCGCAGTATATAGTACGTGCTAGCTTGTTGTCAAGACAATCTTTCTGTAATACCTTGTAAGCAATATGCCTGCTAGCTTGAGACGAAGACAAACTTTCCGTAATACCATGTCCACCGTATTCCGGCTAGCTTATAGCCATAGATCAACTTTCAGCAACACCTATGTTTGCAATATACAGGCTATCCCGTGGCCATCAGTAGGGACTAACCGTCAATATACTGGCTGGATTGTGGATCACGTGACGCTATCAAGCCATTACGGTGAATATTTTGGTAACAGATACAAAAAAACATACATCCAACTTATCGTTCGATTTCGCTGAAAAAAGTACATTTCTACCTGAATGACAAGAAAAACTTAAATAAGGAGAAGATATAAAAAGTAAGAGGCATGATTGCGCAATTAACGCATTCCTGTCCGTGACACTGTAAAGGGGAAAAAACACTGGCGACATAATGCAATCCTCATAGCTCACTTTCAAGACAACATTGCTGATGATGTAATATTTTGAATTGTCTACCGTAATATATTCTCATTGATTCTCCTCATAATAACGGTAACTTTACAGCAGAATTTAACTGTATGTACCTCATGGCACGCTGTAAAATGTGGTATTTCAATTTTTATTTAGGCCCATGATAAATTGCTTGACTTACATACCGTATATACAATAAATACATAAGGGATACTCCGTGACGATGTCAAACGTATACACCATACCGACTTATACACCGTGATTTCTGGTAGTTTTCCTAGTAAAGTAATAATTTTTTAATGATCAGATAACATTAGATATAGGCTTGTATACAACTTGAAGCGAACTACCTTTGAGTGTGCTAGGGGTCCAACGGGGGTGTGAGTAGGGGTCCAACGCATTCGATTATGGCCCAAACAATTTTATTATGGCCCAAACATTGCATATTGTTAGTTCGACTGATTTATTGCCATTATAACGTAACACCTAAATCTCTGCTTTAGCCTCTTAATTTTTCAAAGTCAAAGTCAAATATTTTATTCAACACAATCTTTAAAACGCATTTGTCGAAAAAAAATAATATATGTACACAGAATCTGCTAATATGGCGTCGGCATAATTTCAAATATCTTATTCAGTGTAAAAACCTCAAAAAGTGTTCATTAAAAAGGCTTAGTCGCCCCTGGTTGCCGTAATGAAAAAACTTTATTATGGCGAACAGTAAACCTCTTCAGCGTAAAAGTGACGTCAAGTGGTTGCCTAGTAACGAAATATGGCATATAGCACAATCGCGTCTGTAATGTTCCGGCATATTATGTTGTTCGATAAATATTGCTTTTTTATTTATGTAATGTAAAAAACAATTTATAGGATAAGATCACTCAAGATCTCTTAACAGCGCTTTACAACTTACAAACTCCGTTATCATCAATAGTATCTATAAATATAGTTACTATAAATTATAATATATACGGTAGAACTTGACGTAAAATTACGAGTGAGGAATTGTTTGAAATTATTTATACAACGATGCATCTCTACTATTAATCATAAATAATATAATGCAATGTCACTTATTTCCACCGTCTACAGTTCTTAACGGCACTGTGGTATCAGACACCGGTGGTGTGGTCGGCGTGTGTATATATGATTTAAAATCCTTATCAGGATATGTAATTGAATAAATGCATGAATAGAGACGGAGGAGAATTGATTTTGTCCGCAATTGTTATACGGTTTATCTAGCAATAAATAATTAAAATTGTGTTTCGTGATTCGCTAGCGGCTGGAATCGGGGAGTGTTAACGTCCGTCAATCGTGTCGTGTCATGAAGTACATCTGTCTGTCCATCCGTTTGTTCCTTTCGAATTTTATCGATTCTCGCATTTGAACACATGCGAATATAGTCATTCAAACTGTGCGCTCATTATCACCGTCACCATGTATTATCACTTTCATATGATCACCGTCACCACGTATCATCAATTTAATATGATTCTCGCCACGATTTTCGTTTAAAATATACATCACTCACGGGACATTTTGCTATTTTTGACACGAGTCCCTTTTCTAGAACTTTGACAAACCATCCCGATCAGCAAATATACTCACTTTAGTTATAATCATTATCAACCTCGACGTAATTTCTTTAATTTAGTTCATACCGTAGGAGCACGGTTTACTAAAGGAAAATCGCCATTAATTATCACAACATCAATACAGCAACAACATCAATACAGCAACAACATCAATACAGCAACAACATCAATACAGCAACAACACTGTTTTTCACATTTCTTTATGATTGCAACAATAATCAATACTTGAATGGGTCATGTGACGATCATATGGTCACCTCCTATACTCGATTAAAAACTCTACCGTATTTCATGCTAAACAAAATTTTCTTCGTGCAACATTGGTTATTATCAATTAATTGTTAAGCTAATAGATGCACTTCATGTTGGAAATTTGTCCTTGTTTTCTCCGGGGTATTATACGACGGGTATGACAAGGTACATACCATACATACGACAGACCTTATACAATATATACTGCATATCTGTCGTCTGAGATTCATGTCTCCATGTCAATGTTTACGCAGAGCAGTTAGTTTGCACCTTATGAGTATTTCAAGGTAAGAATAGAATGCGTAACTGAAGAATTGCTTGCATACCCGATGAAACAGTCTTTATACAAAGGCTTATGATCAATAAAATAGGTGAGTTTGTATGGATGGTGGTGCCTTTGATCTCTCACATAATAATTTAGTAAATACAGAAGCATAAGTATCATGTAAATGGTATATTATCGAGGTTTTGTCTTTCGTTTGTATACCGGAGTTTGCTCAAGATTAGTATGACAAACAAGTTTCATGCCGCTCTCTCATATGTGAAAAGTAAGTTATTTAAATAATTATGTTGCCATTTTCCCAAGTTCTAATCATATGATCTCATTCGTGGACTCGGTCAAGCGGTTGTAACACACGAGAAAATAGCTCAATATCAAGCGTTAGGGTTTAAGTTGAATAGACACTCACCATCGTCGTCTTCGTTAAGGGAAGCGTCTGACGACTGACTGACCATTTCTGAAGTCCGTAAAGTTCCGAGTAAAGCCAACGAGTGACTAGGTCAACACACCAACTGTGATCTCGACGTCAAACAGCTAAACTTTATCGTCTGTCGTTTATCGTTAGCTGTATTCTGGCATAGAGCACACGGACGTCGTTATAGTTCTTGTGGCTTCGGGCGACACTCAAGCGACGACGTGACAAAATGGCGGACGAAACGCGCTGTGTATACGCTAATGTCTATACGCGACGGTCTTTCGTAGTAATGTATCTATGCATAATTATTAATAACAACGGTGAGTAATGCAGGTAGTATGTTACCGTACGCCACATGTATCATATCGTATCGTGTATTTACAGAGGCATAAATAAGCTATGTGTCTTCCCCGGCTTGTAATAACTAATCAAGGTTGTGCTAATTTGAATATTCATATAAATATATTAGCATATTGTATAAATTAGCAGTTAACAATGGAATATACAGTGTTAGTGGAATTATTAATAGTTAAACAATGGCTAGAGCTGTATGGACCACGAAAATTTTATTGTGTAGAAAACTAGGAAGCAATTTCATTTTTGTTTCGATTAACTTGTCCTTTTTTCACACCTTAAGAATGCAGGCGACTATTCGCCTTGCGTTTTGCAACACCTGTGTTTGGCGTGCCAGCACAGGTTATTATCAAACGTCGAGTCATGGCGTTTGGCCTCGTCCCTCGGGGCATCTTTATCGACAAGGCCGAATGCAGCCTTTATCCCAATAACCACATGTCCGCTAATTTAACTCGCGTACGATGATGTGAAAAATCGAGCAAAAATCAAGAAAAAATTCATAAGTACATGGCGTGAAACGAGGCCTTGACTTTGTTTAACGATGACATTACGATCTTGAGATAAGACGACCACGCAGTAAACTTGTTATTCATCATGTGTAAATACCACGAAATGGACGAAAATTAGATAAATATCTAAAAAATAACTCGTCAACATAATCCATACGTCGATATCGAGCAGTCAGATGTCACGAGCTCAAAGAATGTTGATAATTGCGACGGATATAATTATATTATTCAAAGTGTTTTGTACTTTACTAATGATATTTATTGCCTGCAGAAAGCGAGAGCACAGTGCACCTCTGTCAGTGATCGTCATTTCACATGGGACAGTTCTTATAACATCGCTGCCGAAACATCGTAATATCGTGATAAACGTACATCGTAAAACCGTCAGATTTTCCCTGAGCCAAGAATGCCCATAGAGTGGTGCTGATCCCCGTTTCGCTCAACCTCAACATCTACCCGACCGAGAATATGGCCACCTCCGCGAAGCTGAGACTTTGAGTCTCGTGCCTAATCCGTGTTCAAACTTTGAATAAAATATGTTTAAAACAAACCTCCGCAAAGAAGGATGCGGTCATTCGCGTGACATTACCGGAGACACGGTCACAAACTCAACCGAAAATGCTGTCATACGTACTCGTCGAACTCATGGCTTTTTATCAGTGCTTTTGAGCTATTTAAAAAGCTACTATCCAGGACGATGAATTCGCTTGCCTGAGATTGTCTCACGCCCATTAATATCCTACCATGCACCTGACGCCACTTACGCACAGAAAAACGAGCTTGCCCCGGGTACCGTATTGCTTTTTGCATAATCTATACAGAAACAAGTTACTGCTGAACTTATTGCCAACATAAGGTGGAATACTCCGGCTTGAAATCGGTGTCAGGGAACAAACGGTGTATTCATCTAACATTGTGGAGGTCGGAAATGGCTTCAGAAGCACGACGGATCTTATATCCCGTTGATATGTATGCCAGCGAAAAAGGTTTCAATTGCGAGAGTTGGTGACACGATACAACGTCAGTGGGTTTAAATATTTGTTCGAGTTAGTTCAAGCTTTCACGACAATGCGACAGACACTTAATTAGAGTAGTTAATGAATACTAACACGATCTCAAGAATCCTACGGTCCGCCTGTTATTCTGACTTAAACCCATTTGACGGAGAGAAATGCACAGGAAAAACCTATACCTCGTTTTTCGGTGCATTTCTTTGTATCTAGTTATAGAACCACATCGGCTAACCCCATTTACAATCAAACTCAGGCTGTTAGGGACTACATGGACAGGGAGAGCGACAAGCCCCAACCGACCTCTGATACAGCTATGTGGGAAGTCCTGCCGGACATTTGGAGGAACATGCCGCGCGAATATCTCCAAAAACTACATGCCGTTGTTGCGAGGAGAATCAATGCTGTTTTGAAGTCTAAGGATGGACATACAAAATATAAAACTTTGGTACCGACTTCTATGGTTGATGTATAATTGCAGATTTGTTTATTTCTACACAAAAATAATGCATCAGGAATGTCATCTAGTGAATTATTTGAACAATGGTGCACGTGGCTCAACACTAGTGCACAGTACTCTATATTTACAAATTTATGAAATATAATTAAAATGTAAATATATTTTATTTTATTTATTTTATAATTACACATATAGCATATGGTTCTTCTCAAATATCAAGTACTTTAGTTTTAGTACAGGCGCTTTGATCTATAGCCTATCTTGTTACAATACCAAAAAGTTCTTGAATACGAACGGCCCTATCATTTTTATTCGGTTACATATTCTATAAAGGAAAGGTCACGTCGAGTCTGTCGAACACGGTATACCGCTCCAGGCCAACATTCAGCGGCCCCCAGCGGACGGGATAGGTCCCACCTAAAATGACACGTCGTTTATAACGTCACCCACTTTTCATACTCTTATCTCATCAATTGTGGCGTTCGTCGTTAGAGGCCATCGCCGACCGTTTCCCCTGTCGTGAGTTTAATGAGTAGTTTCGACTCTATATTATTCGGTGACACATATACTCCAATAAAACTGTCGCCAAAGCCAAATTTCTTGCTTCACGAAAACCGAGATATGATCAAGCGAACGATAACAAGATCGCGAACTATTTACACGCAGAAATAATGCCAACTATTCGTCAAATCTATATCCAAAGATATACTAAGACAAAATAACCCTTCTACTGTTAACTCCTATTTATGGAAAGACAAAAGTAGTACCATTTAATAGTATTGTCATTGTTATACGGTTAATGTATTAAGTGGTCTATATCTCGTATCTCAGTACAACTAGAAGTAATCGTAGCATAGCTTTTTGATTTATTCCTAAACTCAGATAACTGACATATAACTCGATGCACCATTGGGTAAATCAGATCATTTCAACTCCATAGATCTGTAATTTCCAGTCTAGGTAGCGTACCATTCCTCTTACTGAACGTCGAGCACATTCGCTTTTTTGTAACAAGACGTCTCGGCAACAAACCCCGCCGAATATGTTTATAAATATAGATCCTGTTAGTATTGTTGGGGGTTATCGTAGTGCTGTCGCCCCTGTACGTTACATACAATAAACAAACGCACACTGGTGTCCGTGACACATGTAGCTCTGTCACAGATCAATACAAATCAAAGCTCGGCTTTCATGTCCCCTGTTATCATCGCTGCATATGCGACTCGTAACATAAATATTTGAAGTATTAATTGATCTGATTTGATAAACAGTCATGAGGGTAGAGACTTCGATTTGATATTTAGCGCTGGTGAATGGAGACGCGAATTTATAGTCGTTCAACTCTCGAGTTACAGATACTCTCAAGCTAATGGCAATTGCTATCAAGATAGGAAAGTTGGTCTCATGTCGAGATGAGGATAGTTACTCTCAAGTTAAAGAGCCGTTGAAAGTTATTTTACAGTTGAGGACAGTTCCTCTGGAGTTAACTGCAGTTACTGTCGAGCAAAAACAGTGAGTGTCGAGTTGGGGCAGTTACTCTCGATTTGAGGACAGTTACTCCCGATTTGAGGACAGTTACTCCCGATTTGAAGATAGTTACTCTCGATTTGAGGACAGTTTCTCTCGATTTGAGGACAGTTACTGTCGATTTGAGGACAGTTGCTCTCGATTTGAGGACAGTTGCTCTCGATTTGAGGACAGTTGCTCTCGATTTAGGGACAGTTGCTCTCGATTTGAGGACAGTTGCTCTCGATTTGAGGACAGTTGCTCTCGATTTGAGGGCTGTTACTCTCGATTTGAGGACTGTTACTCTCGATTTGAAGACAGTTACTCTCGATTTGAGGACTGTTAATCTCGATTTGAGGACTGTTACTCTCGAATTGAAGACAGTTACTCTCGATTTGGGGACAGTTACTCTCGATTTGGGGACAGTTACTCTCGATTTGAGGACAGTAACTCTCGAATTTGAGGACAGTTACTCTCGATTTGGGGACAGTTACCCTCGATTTGAGGACTGTTACTCTCGATTTGGGGGCAGTTACTCTCGATTTTGGGGTAGTTACTCTCGATTTGGGAGCAGTTACTCTCGATTTGAGGACAGTTACTCTCGATTTGAGGACAGTTGCTCTCGATTTGAGGACAGTAACTATCGATTTGAGGACAGTTACTCTCGATTTGGGGACAGTTGCTCTCTAATTGAAAAAGTGACTCGAGTTATTGACAGTTTCTCGCGATCTTGAGATGGATATTTTCGAGATGTTTTTAATACTGAGATTATACATACCAGCATATCTGCCCAATCATTAGGAATGTGTCTCTGATTAAAATCACGAACGTTATTAGGAGACAAATATTATTAAGCGATCTCTCACTTTCTTACTCAAACCGCGGATTTCACCTGAAAAATGCTGTGATACTTAATGCCGCTAATGGTCTTGTTTTTATTTATATAAGTGGGTGCTCTTTTTATATACGGATTAATAGATCCGACGTTGTGGTCTGCACGCGGTATCTTTATACAAAGTCGTTAATTGTCGCTTTGAATTCGATCATAATAAATCACAGAATTCTTAATCTTTATATTGACACAAAGCGTGGCCATAAAACTGGGCGTACTTCCCAGGTCCAGATCGGTCGCGCGATAGTTTCACGAGTATCTCATGTCAAACCAGGAATTTTCGATGTTTCTGGCACGGTATTATCAACTGAATAGCTTCTAGCAGTGTTCGTCGACTAATAGATTTTCAACGTGATATAAAAACGTGCTCTGTTCAAATCTGAATTTTTGAAAGTGTTTCATGCTTAGCATACAAAACCCATTCTCCGATTCAAACAATCCAGGTGTGTGTGCGTGCGCGTGCGCGCGAGGGCGCGTCGCTAATATTGTATTCCTTTCAACGGGGAAGTTATTTATTAAAATGCCACTAAAATTGATATACAAATCGTACGTTACGAGGTAGCCGATTTAGTCTATACATATTAATAAACGAATAAATGACCGTGCCATTTTTTTAAATGTGGAAACACTGGCAAATAACAGAATTCGTAAAACATAAAATACAACTGTGACTTTTTACCCTGCCCTTTAAAAGCTATTGTGGGGATTAACTAATTTAATAACGGTTCACAACCAAATATTGGAAAGGGGAAATCCGCAACCGGCTCCGTCAACCCCCTCTCCCCGATTCAAATTCCCTATTCCATATATACGCGTGTCGGGACAAATAAACAGAATCGGTACCTGTAGTTAAGTCTGCAAGAGATTTATCATTTACCATTGATCGTGCAATTTTCTCCGTATAATTTTATTCCTTCCACTTCGTCTGTTCTGTTCGCTTTTTATACGATCATGTTTTTTGTGACTACACGTACTGTCTGATTATGATCGATTGTATGATATGTGCGCCGTTTCTCCCCGCTTATTGTACCTGGCGCAGCGCGCGGTTCTCTTCGCCAAACGCATCGCCTTTTTTCTCGTATTATTATTTGTATCGAGTCTATAGAGTGTCTCTATTCAGCAGACAATCTTTTCGGATCATTTTGTGACCAAACCGACCTCTCGGTTCGTGTTATTTCTTAGCGTGCTATTATATAGTTTTGTGTTTGAAGTACAGGTATTACATATATTGCGCAGAATGGGAAATTTCAACGCAATGAGTGGTTCACGAACAGGGGGAAGACACAAAAAAGTCCCTTCGGTGCAACATGACGACTATGTATATTACTGGTCTGGTGCTCTGGCAACATTGGCAACTCACCTTGTAGAGTCGTAAACTGTCGTTATTTTTCTGATCCAAAACAAAAAATACTCCGGATTTACTCACTGGTATGAAAGTATACCCGCGTAACCAAATAGTAAATACAGAATACGAACCACTAAACGCATAACCATAAAGTAAGTACAGAGTATGGACAAATAAACGCATAAGCAATTTAGGAGGGCGGGGGCAGGCAAAGGGGGGACGTTAATAATGTAGAATGTTGAGTATTTAGACCAGCAAGAAAAACCGCAAGTTTCACTACTACTATTAAGATCTCCCCACCCAAAGCTCCGTTTTATATATCATGTCCATTCCCGTAATGTATATTACTGTGATGTGTATTCCCGGTATGTATATTACCGTGATGTGTATTCCCGTTATGTATATTACTGTAATGTGTATTCCTGTTATGTATATTACTGTAATATGTATTCCCGTTATGTATATTACTGTAATGTGTATTCCCGTTATGTATATTACCGTTATTTTTCTTACCGTTACGTATATTACCGTTATGTGTATTCCCGTTATGTGTATTCCCGTTATGTATATTACCGTTATGTGTTTTCCCGTTATGTGTTTCCCCGTTATGTGTATCCCCGTTACGTATATTACCGTTATGTGTATTCCCGTTATGGGTGTTCCCGTTATGTGTATTCCCGTTATGTACATTACCGTTATGTGTTACCTCGTTATGTGTATTCCCGTTATGTATATTACCGTTATGTGTTTCCCCGTTATGTGTATTCCCGTCATGTATATTACCGTTATGTGTTTCCCCGTTATATGTATTCGTGTTATGTGTATTACCGTTATGTGTTTCCCCGTTATATGTATTCCTGTTATGTGTATTACCGTTATGTGTATTACCGTTATGTATATTACCGTTATGTGTATTACCGTTATGTATATTACCGTTATGTGTATTCCCGTTATGTGTATTCCCGTTATGTATATTACCGTTATGTGTTTCCTCGTTATGTATATTACGTCAGGTATGATGAGAGTATTGATGTATGTGAAAGCTTTATGGATATCTCAGTTTATGGGGGCTCGTTTTTTTCTTTATATTATTCCTTTGTTCCGTGAATCATGTTACATCATATTGTTGAAGTAACAATCGGCATAATTATCTTGGCATTTTGAGAGTCTATCAACTAATATTCAAAAATTGTTTTCAAATGTGATCAATTCTTACAACACTAGCACCGAGAATGAGTTTGAAGTCAAGTTTTCCAAAACAAAAGAAAAGATCTTATATATTTCTACGTCTAGACCGAATCCGTGGAATAAATTCGAAGCAGAACACAAATATTTGCCACTGATGCGTATATAATGTGCATATGTGTAAATGTGGCGATAACGAATTAATGTGTAGGTAATGTGTATGAAATGTGTATCTGTATTACTCCAGAGACACATATTTACAAGTCACAGGACACCCTTATGTCTTCGTTCAACAAAATAAATATATTCAGGTCGTTTGGGGTGAATTATACCTTTGTAAGATATACAGATAAATTGTGGTTTTTAAGTTTTTTTTTTAAATATGTATATTATTGTATTATTTTCTATATTGCGATTTTAGGTTTAATAAATTATATGAATCAGTAGAGATAAATGGTAAAATAACATCGCAACCTACATCTCTATATCTGCTATGATAATAACATGTTGTAGTACTATTTGATTGCTAGATTACAAGCTAACTATGTTTATAGAAAAAAAAATTGTTAAAATTGTTGGATTATATGGATAATATGTTACAACAATCAAAATATTAGGATTTTTTAGTAAATAGGCCACAATGGACGCCTAATTTCGCGAATGGAGTTAATTTCAAGGTGGAATAAGCCGGTTATAAAAGCAGTATTCTGACTGTGACTTTCTTATGAGTTTGACGAGACATAGTCGTTAAAATCGCACATACTCAGCGCCGTTCTTGTTTCCGGCTCAACGTTTCGACGTTGCTGTAGCTAACCGTGACAAATATGCCGATATATTTTCATACGCAG
>WURV02196279.1:0-11980 GCA_011762755.2 Epimenia babai | reverse complement strand
TCTTTTTGTTTCGTATTCGTGTTAGAAACAGTGTTCCATACGCAATTAACCACATTTTTGTGACGTAAAAGCACTTCCTTATCTTATTAATCAATAACAATTATGAGTTTTTGTCTTACAGTGTCTTCACACTGTGAGATTTTTTGAACGCAACATATCGACAACTTATTGAAACGAAGTCTGACGTTCCTCCCACATTGCGCGGCAAATTTTCGATTTGTCGAACACAATTCGTCATAATTACGCAATAACTTGGCACTTGTCAGACTATCTATAGCGGGCAAGCGGTGACGACGTAGAAAAATCGTTGCTTCTTTCAACGTGTGCAAGCTTCAGCCAATGAAAGGCTAGTCAGAATTTACTTAGTTTGTTATTGGCTGAGTGAAGCTTTCGGCAATATTTGCAACAAGTTGGGAAGAATCGAACATGCTCGATCTTTCCAACTTACAATTTCGGTCGAGACGATACGCCGACTGTTTGAGGAAGCTGTTGCGTTCAACAAATCGCAAAATGTGGAAACACTATCATCACGATTGACAGGAGAACTAGACACGTAACCGAAAAGTCGCGGGTGCGTAACCGTCCACCCGTCGACTTTCCTGCGATGATCCCTAGCAAGTCATTTATCCCTCATTGCTGGACTAAACACGTCTCCAAAATGGGTAGGTGCTTCATATTACCTGTGACGGGGTGATATGCGAGTGTCGAAGGTATTGTACATGCGCTGGATAACTGCCAAAAATATTTCATCTTAAATCGCATCCGAGAGCCTTCATTGGCTGATACTTGCGGTCTATAAAATTAATGTTGTACTTAACTTTTACTTTTTCGTCGAAGGCACGTTGACGAGTCGATACTTAGTTTGACGCCGTGCAACATGATATTGATTTGTTTAATACCATGGCCGAAATGTTACGATCACATGTCACTTGCAAATAGTTAATAGCCAGCATTCGGCGGCGCTAAAATATTAGTAGCTTGTCATTGAAACAAGCTGCGCAACAAGTTCTTTGTTTCTGAAAAGCTCGATCTCTCGGATTGGGCAATGGGCAACGGCGTGGGCAATGTACTGAGAAAATGTGGTGAAAGCCAACTTCTTCATCAAACTGTTGCATTGAACAAATCTAATAGTATGAATGTACTGTTAGACGTAATTCTGCCATATCTTCCATATATACCGCTCTCCTCTATGCCCATCTTTTAAAGAAATACGAAACCCTCTTAATCATGTCCACTGCTTCATTGTTATAAAGTTTTGAGGGCTGCACCCGTATAGACAATCGCTAATTATTCACTCGATCGACCGTTGACCAGAATAGTGAAGAGTGATGTACTCTAAATGAGAAATGCTACGTATCATACATTGGTGTATAGTGGCTATTACTTCGAGATATGCATCCCTCCGTCAACACGACTTGGATTGAGTGAATGACGTGCAGTTTAGTCCCTGTTCGTTTACGGTACAAACAGCGCCTGCGAGAGAAATCGTGCTGTGTTTACGAGTAATGGAGCTCTGAATCGCACAGTTTATGAGTAAATGCCCCGGGCAGATAAATGCTGGGAAACGTGAACAATTTAGTTCCATTATTGGTCTAATGATATGATCTTGTTTTCTTGTAACCTCGTTTTTGCCGGTAACCTAGATTCAGCGATAACCTCGTTTTTGCTGCCGACTTTGTTGTACTCTAGTTTTCAAGTAACCTTGTTTTATATGTAACTTCGTTTTATTGGCAACCTCATTTTCTGGTAAGTGGTAACTTCGTGTCGCTAATGACCTCGGTTCACTCACTGGTAACCTCGATTAATTAGTAACTTTGTTTCACTAGTAACCTTGTTTTACTTGAAACCTTTTTTAATTTGTAACTTCGTGTTGCTGGTGACCTTGTATCACGCGTGACCTCGTTTTATCGGTAACCTTGTTTGACAGGTAATCTCGTTTTACCTGTAACCTCTTTCACTAGTAACATCGTTTTACTTTTCACCTTTTATAACTAGTGACCTCGTTATACTGGTAACCTTGTTTCATTAGTAACCTCGTTTCAGTGGTAACATCGCATCCCTATTAACCTAGTTTTATTAAAGAAAATGTAAGGGTAATACCTCAACACTCGTTTTAATGGTGACCTCGTGTAACTAGTGACTCGTAATCGTTTTTACTAGCAACCTCATTATTCTTATGACCTTGCCTTACCGATGTCCTTGTGCTCCAGGATACTGCTTCCGTACAAAACTTAATGTTGACTCAATTGTTCATTAGGTAGCCGCCTTAGTCTATACGAATAACTAAAGAACGAACGTTAGCAATTTTAAGACTCTTTATAAAATTTTATGAAACACAAGGTTTCGCATACACAAGGAATGCGGTCATCAGATAAAAGCTCGTGTTCCACCAAATTTTCCTTAGTCTTTTGATTTACGACCATTAGTTCTTTAACCTGCTTATTTAATGGATCCGGTGCTATATAATAGCATTATTATTATATAAATTATAATTATAATATATAATTGATATAATAAATAATATATATAATATCAATATATACTAAGTGTATTACGAAAGTCATATACACCTTTTATTTATTCACCGTAAGGTGTATAAACATATAGTAAATAAACAACTTAGAAGATATATTGCGTAGGGGTTGATCTGACAGATTAACTATGTCGGCTCTGCATCAAAAGATTTTTTACGAGCTTGTCGCTCAAAGCAATATTATTATCTGGGTTCTTTATGAGTTATCCCAGAAATTGGTATGATATAACAGACTAACTAACCTCTTTCCATACGTACTGCTCAAAATTTAGTCAGCATGATTGTTGTAATGATTTTAATTTTTTATTTTCTTAAAAAGCATGAACAGCGTAGTTTTGTATCGACTTATTTCGAGATTGTCAGACACCTCTCTTCTGAAGGAAGCCCGTATCCAGCTGGCCGCCGATTTCCTGGTTCACGAGCTCATCAAAGCTGCGACGCCTGAGCTAAGTTTCTATTGCCTATCGTAATGACATAGCTCTTCAATTAACCGTCATATGACCCAAAAAATTCAATATACCTCCAGACGAAAATTGCAAAATCGATTTTTTTTGCGAAGATAAAATGATTCGGTGCCATATTGTATCAAGGAATAACTTCTAGTATATAATCTTTGGACACCAATAAAGAACGGCAATATAAACCAATACGATACTCATTTCACATAGTGATCCGCAGCAAATTTTGAGTAGTACCGCCGCTTACAGACGTATGATAAATAGAACAATCACGTCACGAGCGTGTCATTTATTGGTCACTTGCGCGTTAGACTGATACTGAATCACCGGCGATCTAGAGAAGATATTGCGCGATAAGTAGCCAATTTCCCCGCAATTTATTCGCACAATAAATCTCGTCATTCTATAGAGGATCGCTCGCATGTCCGGCACGTAAACTTTCGCACGCTCGCTTATGTTGTAATATTTACGCAATCAAAATAGTTTTCCTTTGATGATAGAGTCCACACCTTGGTTGCTAGGTCACTCTGTTGTGTAATCTTTACTTCACGTTATGTATGAACATGCGATCTTATGTTTATCCCGGTATATAAATAGTTACACAGACCTCGTAGCTTATCTTTATATGTTTTTTTTTCGGGTAAATAAATGAAAATTCCTACATAACTACGTCAGAATGAGAAATTGTTGTTTTTTCTTTTCTGTACTCTGCAATTATTGTTTTTGTGTTAACTTTATAGACAGCGCAATGTCTATTGATCAAGGTTCTTTCATCTAACGTCTATCTTAACTCGCCAAATAAAGTCATGTTTGATGATATTTTTATGCTTTGTCTCAGTAGAAAAACTATATTTGGACACTAGGATTGTATACTCTTCTTTTTTGTACATGTAAATGCATCGCTGTAGCAACACGAGAACGGTATACCACCGACGAGGGGATAGTTTAGTCAGTAAAGCACCGGCGTATTAACCAAAAGCTGGAGAGTTCGAACTCCGGGCAATGCCAATTGTTTTTTTGCTGTATCCTTAAGCAAGGTACTTTATCACAGTTGCCCATGGTCGACTTGGCCATAAATATGCACCTGTGGAATTTATTTGTGGAAACACGAATAAATATACACTTCGAGAGTAAATATGTGAGGGGATTTCGGGAGCTTGTTAGAGAGACTTGGCAAGCTGCATTATCGGAGTTTAAAATGTCACCCTTTCAGTGTACTTGAGGACACTGGATGTATTAAATATTACTTTAATAAAGATGCTCAAATGGTTCTTTAAGATTGACAATGGCATCGCAGATGCTTGCACTAAATCATAAAGGAAAAATCATGACATTGTATTTGTACTTGCGTCATAAGGTCTCGACGCAAAACGCGCTGAAATCACATAAAGACCAAAGAGTACTCTTTCTAAACTCTTTCTAAAGTTTTTGCCAAGCTATCAATGCCGTATATCAGCAAGTAAAACTGATGGAATGGCGTGAGAACGCGCATCTGTTTCTTGGAATCGTTAACAAAATCGCACACTAACCGGGCAAACGGGAGTATGGAGCGGATCTTTGGTCTTCTGTTTTGGAAATACGTGGTAAGCGAACCCATAGTCTACTGGTTGAGACGTACGTTTTTAGAAAGCCATGAATCGTAAATCCATCATTGTTGGAGTAAACCGGTCTCTAAAATCGGTAGATATCGGCTTTAAAAGGTGATATGCGAGTGTCCAAGGTATTACGGGATCACTTGTCAAAAATATTTACTATAAACCGCATCGTAGAGTCTTTATTGTCTGATATTTGCTCTCTATCAAGGTCGTACTTTAGTGTAATGACCACAGCAAATGTCAGGTTATCGTCCAGCAAAATTTTTCGAGTCGATCTTTTTACGTATTCAATGAATATCAACAAATTTTACGTTGTAAGGTACGTATAAATCTGGTCGTGCTGACTTGACCTAACTTGGTGTATCTTGCGTCGCAGCTGCAGGCGAACTCCCGGATTAAATTAAGTTTCAAGTGTCAAATGCCCGCAGGCTTGGTTCTTTTTGATTCCAGCACCTTTTAACATTATTCTCAGTTTTGTTCGTGGATGCAGCGTCTACTGTCACAATCCGGTTCTCGTTGCCTTAAGGTATATATTTCGGCTGTATTCACGACGCACTTATTGCACTTGACCAAGTATATTTGTAGGCAAGCTGTGTTAATATTTGTCTTTGTCTATAAGGTGTTACTTTCCGTGTAGGGAAGGCATTGTTAAATATCTTCGGCGTCGGCAAATACGATACGGAATGTAATTTCTGCGCCGACTCGCCGCAGATATCGCGAGATCAACCGCAGGAAGTCGACGTGGTTGACAGTTATCATTATTTCTGGATCGAATCGCCTTATTTGGACAGATAGAATTACTTGCTGTCGCGTGCGGTATTTAGACATGCACCGAAACGACACGAATAGCATTGGAACAATGATTTATATTATGAACAAAACAAAAACCGGGATATTTGACGATTTCATCACCCGATAATATAGAATTAAACCAAAGTTGGCTGAGGTGTATTAGGCGGAAATACCGATATCAAAACCAAAGCTTGCCCATATTTATTCCGTGTTCTGGTGTTTTATACGGGCTCGCACGTCTCCCAAATGACGACACGATAATTTTTGCTATGGACGTTTACTTTATCTATGTAAGTATTCCAACATTGAGATTCGTCCCAGAATCACTGAACAAGGATAAGGTTTCAACTCCACCGTCTTCTTGCATCAGACAAAGCGTACGCTATGTAAAAAGCTCAATTTATCAGCCACAGTGAATAGACTTAGACAACAATGATATGAGTCTCAGTCAGTTACGTCCCTTTTCACGGCAACTCCTTTTCATTGCTGAGGAACGAAGTGACTGTCCTGGCAATAAAGTCAGGTCTTTTGTCTACGATAAAATGAACACAACTAATAGCAGTCGTACTGTCAGACAATGGAGATCCCAGTTGCAGGGGTCTTATTCAAAGCCTGCTTGCTATTCTAATACTCTCTCTCTTTCTCTCTCTAGCTCTGTCTCTCGCGGCGATGTCCACTATCTCGCCATCTCATTGTACGTAATCATCCCCCATCGCGGACTATGTTCAGTGAGCGACAGCAATGGGCTATCTGTAGTTACTCAGGACGAGTGATGTGAATGACGAAGGCGAACCATCTGATTACCAGGGCCGAATTCCCAAAAATAATCATGATTCCTGAAACTGACCAACTTGAAAAATTCGCAAACATTTTTAGAAAAAAGTTGAAAATCTAAGACGAGAAGTCGACGCTATAGACTGCTCCTCACTTATCGACCCATATGGTGTCTCATCTTTCTGTACTCTCTGAATTCTCCCCCGTGTCAGTAGATGAAATCATCAAGGAACATACGATAAAAACGTCATCAGCCGACTCTGTTCCCAAACGTGTAATGAAATTCTGCCTCCCCGTTCTTTTGACATATCTTGTCCAATTAATTAAAATGTCCTTCAACAGCTGCTCTTTACCAGAGACTATGAAGACAGCCACTATTACCCCATTACTCAAAAGTTCATTCTTGATCGCAACATGCTAACAAATTTCCGACCTGTCTCTGACTTAATCTGCTTCTCCAAACTTCTTAGGTGAGTGCGCGACATATGTTGACTGTCTGTAGGCGTTTGGGATCAGTGCCGTGAATGGAAAAGGGTCAACTGGTGGTCCAAACAGAGTGGTTTTTCACTAGGGTATTTTCCAACCCCTTATATCTAAGGCTAATCTATTTGTCGTGTTAACCAGATAGGCTAGCTTGGTATATGAATGACTAGAGAACGATCACCTTGGTGATCAGACTATGACTAAGTGACTGCGTAACTGACTGACAAAGTGGCTAATCGAGTTACTGACTGACTAACCGTTTCAATAAATGTATGGTTCTCCGTTTCAGATTTCAAATGTAAGCTGAGATTCTGCGAAACCGCTCAATGGAGATGCTACTTCACAACGTCTCGCATTTAACCAACTGCTTGAACAGTGTAACAAACACCTCGATTCAAACTTCGCACGACGAATATTTCGAATTTTTTGATTACGCTCGCTTCCTCACCGGCCTGGTATTGTATCCCACGACATGTCTCGTCGGTTTTTTCGGTAACCTGATCAGTATAGTGGTTCTCAGCACAAAGAAGATGAGAAATTCCACGAACACCTTTCTTCTCACGTTGGCATTCGCGGATACCATTAAAATTGTTACGGATTTTCTGTATTTCGTCGTTGTTATGAGGATGCATATTAACCTCGCGGATGGTGAACATTTGCTGGGCGTTCTATACCCGTATAACCATTATCTGACCAACATGTCACTTTGCGCGTCGGCCTGGCTCACAGTTTCGGTCGCCGTCGAACGCTACATCCTCGTCTGTATACCCACTCGATCTAAGGAATTATGTAGTATACAGAGAGCGCGGATCGTCTGCTTCATTGTTTTCTCCGGGGTGATTATAATCACGATACCGTACGCGCTGCGTTATAAGAAAGTAACGGTCGTAATCACGTCGGTCAACTGCACTGAGAGGACCGCGTCAGCCGTGAATTTGACGGAACTCTGGCAAAATGATCGATTCGCTAAACCTTATAATTGGCTGCACACGTGCTTCCGCACTCTAGTTCCGCTTCTTGTGCTGTCGGTGTTGAACTCGTTAATTCTCGTCGGTTTGAGGAAAACTCGGGTGGCCAAAAGGAAATCGTCGACGACGCAGCGAATAACTTTTATGTTGCTTCTTATTGTGTGTATCTTCGTTTTATGCGTTACTCCAGACGCCGTTATGTCAACAATTCTCAACCAAGGATATAACGAAGAAGGCAATCTCACGAAGGGAGTGCGCGAAATAACAGATTTTCTTCTTCTAGTGAATTCAGCAATCAATTTCATACCTTATTGCGTGTTTAATAAACAGTTTCGAAAACATTTTCTTCGTATATTCTGTCCAAGCATCTATAGGCGTTACGAAAAAAACGCGACGCCAACCAACGCCGATGTCTCAGTTTGTTCGGCCAAACCGCTGAAGCAGATCCGAACTTTCACGCCAGAGACGCAAGTCATACTTCACTCTAGCCACAACAACGGACGCGATATTCTGTCACGGAATAGCGACGACTCACTTACCGGTAAACAGCCTTTGTGCAACAGGGTGCCCGAATCTTGAGGGCCGCGAAAGATGTCACCCAATATATGTGAAAATAATTCTGATTATACGAACAAGATTTTTTTTTGCTATTGTATTTAATGACGGTTTTGGTGTTTTAAATTATTTTATTCGTTCATAAACAGGAATAAGGAGCTCATATATCGATAACGCGCATTATTATTAACGTATGTAACATAAACAGATTTGCCAACTGTCTATATTCTGATCCTTCAGTCGTCCTGTACAAAGATAACCTATATACTCTGGTTCATCCAAAGGTAAACGTCATTTAAAACGGTCGAGAAACCACCCTATTGCAAACCATCTAGACTCTGCAGACCTTACTTGTACAAATACCAAATGCCAAGACAATAAATAAGTTGCGCATTCTACTAAATATGCGATAAGGGACAAACGTGTGAGAAAGCGGAGAGATAAGCGCAATAAAAAACATTTCGTCGGGCACCTGAAAAAACAACCAGGTCAGAATAAACTTCTTACATAACCACACTACAGAGAGTGGAATTCCAGACAAGTGTTTTATGGATCTCTTTTCGTGAATTGTGCTGGTTCCACAATATATTTTCGTCATATAGGCCTAAACCGATTTATGACTCCCTTTCCTAGCGAGTTGCTGAAAGCTGGTCGTGTGTGCTGACCTGCCCTCTTCCAGCGCATAATTTCTACGCCGTTACGACATGGCAATTTCCATTTATTTAGGCGTTTAGCCATTAATAGAGCGATAACATTATGAATAATCATACATCGAGTAATTTGATGGCGAACTGACGTAGCCGTCGATTGATTTACGGGAAACGTGACTCGAGCCGAAATCCTTGAAAGCATACCCCTTCAAGGACCTGATTATACTCAAGGTTGATGTTGTTGATACCTTTTTTACTGGTGATTTCAATATATTGTTTCAGCAGAGTCATTGCGTTTCTTGCGATAATGTAAGAAATTTAAGGGCTAGTGGTTGGAGCCTTTGATTTTGAATACAGAGGTCCCAGTTTCAATATCCGCTCTCGCCATTCATGGCCTACCTGTGGCGTTTTCTCGGGCAGAAAGCGCCTTAAACCCCGTGCTCATGGGGGTTGGGTAACCTTTACAGTGTGGTCCTGTTCGGAGTTTTTCCTCAGTGTATGCCTCAGACGCTCCATGGATGGTCTTTATGTCGCTTGCCTACCCGCTCTGTCGAAATCCAATTGTGACTAACCATTTACTATTATAGACATCGCGGAGTGTGCGACACATATAGCCCGATTGTAAACGTTTGGAACCAGCGGCGCGAGTGGCAAAAGGTCAGTTGTCTGCTCAGATGCGGTGGGTTTTTTTCCACACTAGGCGTTTCCCCCACTCCCTCATGGTTTAGGCTATTTGTTGTGTTAACCACATTTATAGGCCAGCACCGTGAAGCCATGAGATCCACACAACGGTTCAAGTAACGAGCATCATCATAAATAACTAATTAATGCGTAAGAATTTTACATTTTAAGAAGCATATCAGGAAGCGGTGAATTGGATCTACATTCTGCGTATATTTTGTGCAGATAGTTGAAATTACCGGAGTACAATGGACCGATGTTTTCATTCGCGAGACTGATCCCAAATAATGCCAAGTTCACAGACAGGCCATATTCGCACACTCCGTTACGTTGAAGATTGATTATTATAATTTTTTACATATTTTTTGTAGTTGCTATCAAAGTATAGGATATCCTAGAATATAACACTATAATAATACCTAATAATTATATAACTATTGGCCAAAATTATAGAGTGAGATGATGAGATAGGGAAGAGATAAGCGCCACGAGAGGCAGTATCGTCTGCACTCAAAACATAACCACGCTGCAAGAGGTGCAGTGCACAGACCCGTAGGAAAACTACGTATTTTTGTACGCTGCATTAGGCGGCATTTGTCTTGCCTTTGTCCAAACACCCCACTGGGTCTAAACGCCAACATGGAAATTTTTGTTACCGATAAATTTTCTATTCATCTCCCCATGTGTTCAATGCTCCCATACGTTCCTGCTCCAATTTTTCTAAATCCAATCAGCTCACCAAATCCCATCTGTTCGAAATTGCATTTTGTTAATAATAAGTAATGCATCTAATGTGTGTAATGTGTTTGTCCATAGCTGTGCGGTTTCTGTCTGTCTGTTGCGTCATTTGAAGCTATTTACAAAAAATGCGCATGATATTTCTTCCCCTTTACCTTTACAGACTGCCTACATATGTCGCACATTTCGTTACGTCCGAGCGAGGTGACGATTATGCCCAATGTGATAACGAGATAGTGGAGAGGTAAGCTCTATTACGGTCATCTTGGGAGGATGCAAAACACAGCAACGTCAGCGAGAATGCCCTGTCTAACCACGCGCGAGGACCTTTCAGACCTCCGTTAGCTGTCGGGGTATAGAACTCTTTTCCCCCGGAAAATCGCCGGTAGTATACTGGATAAATCGGGGTTCGAGCCAGCTTCCCGTAGTTTCTATTCCAATGAATTACCTATTGGGCTAACCTCTCCCACTTGAAAAGGTGCTCTTCAGAACGTCGTTAATTGTGTTTGAAGTCTACGGTGCCTGTGCAGTTTTCGGTTAGACAATTCTAACATAATTTCGTCGTTTCATTCGTTTCGACTGATAAGTGATATGTTCACGATCATTTCTTTGTATATCGCAGCCTGAATGCCTTATATTATTATTGAAAAAATACACTAGCATCGACAAAGGTAAAGATTCCTATGGTTACGCGATGGAGGAAAAACTGCATTTAATATGATACTACGGTTTTTTGTAACTATGACGTATGTTGTATGATATATGAGGTACGATGTGTGATAGAATCGTTACGTACGATATATGACGTAAAATGTATGATATATGACGCATTATGTATGATACATTATGTCTAATACGGTGGATCTTTCGAGTTTATTAAGTGTATTCTTCGCTATTTTGATATTTTATTCAATTCCATTATCGTAATCATTTGTACATTACTATTGAACCCTTACCCGGTACTGTATAAAGTGTTTAGTTAATGGGGTAGAGAGTCATAATTGACAGGAGTGAAATGTATTCAAAATATTGCTTTTAGTGGAGTACGAGGTTTTTATGCTATTCCGTATAAAATGTTTTTCATCCAATTCTTTTGTGTAAAGTGCGCATTTGTATATCATTGACGAACGTTTGGATGACAGAACTTTCGTCTCTGACAGGCTGAAACACATCACACCGCCAACGTGACGAAAACGTGGCGCGAGCAAATTGCTTGAGTGTTATTTCTTAATACCGAACACACCTCAACACTAACCTAACGACAAATTTCTTTTTGTCGGTGCCAGAGCGATTTTATTTTAAACGGCCTTGCGTGAAAAAACCGTGAGCCAATCGCAGCCGAGCTAGATTGCAGGTAGATTGCTACTAACTGTGGCGTTTTTCGGCTGAAAGTGCCTTAAACCCCATGGCCCATGGGGGTTTGGGTAGCCCTGCAGTGTGGTTCTGTTAGGGTTTTTCCCCCTGACACTTGCTGTGCTTCAGATGCTCTATATATGATCTTTATGTCGCTTAACTCCCTGCTATGTCATCGTATCATTGTAAATAACCATTGACCTTCCCTAGACTAAGCGGAGCGTGCGACATATGTAGCTCGTAGGTAGACATCTGGAAAATGAATGGAAAGATCAATTGTCTGCCCAGACTCGATGGGTTTTCACATTAGGGGTTTTCCCCACCCCTTATATAAGTGAGGCTAATCAAATTGTCGTGTTAACCACATAGGCTAGCTTTGTAAAGGGCCATGAATGAAATT
>WURV02196268.1:0-11981 GCA_011762755.2 Epimenia babai | reverse complement strand
TATCGAGTATCTACCCATTTTAGAGACGGGTTTACTCCAGCAATCGGGGATAAATGACTTGCTGAGGATCACCGCAGGAAAGTCAACTAGTGGGAAGTTTCGAACCCGCGACCTTTCGGTTACGAGTCCGGCGTTCCTACCACTCGACCAACTCCTTCCCCTCAATGTTCAACCTTCCCATTGCCATTGATACATGTTGATACAAATAGAACTTGTTAAGTTAAATAATACATACAGCTAAGTTGACATGTGTCAATGCAGTCGAGATGATTAGCGCAGCTTGTACATAACATGGTCACCTCCCCTAGCGCTTTCTCGACTATGAAATGAAATGAAATGAAATTTATTTGATTTAAGTCGACTTATGTCAAACACACTTCACCTGAAACAATAGCCTAATGGTCTAATACTGTAATGTAATTACTTAAATTATAAAAAAAATTAACACATAATGTATACAGGTGATACAGATCAATGTTAGCTAAAATTATATAAATTTACAGTGAGCAAAAAATAGGTAACAATGTTGAATAATACAGTGAAAAGTAGAAAAAATATCGAAAAGAAAATCATACATCATATGTAGGCAGTCACCATAAATATGAAAAATTAGTAAAAACACAAACAGGCTATTGACCACATTGTTGCGATGATTCACAGAGTTAGGCTGGTCACAACCGTGCGATGTCTGGAGTATAGGCTGCATTATTTTCGAGCTCTACACCGGCTACACGTTATTTCAGGTATGATTTTTTCACCTGGCATTTTCTTTGCCTGACATTTTACCCGACTCTTTACAATGTCACCTCAAGCCACCATTCTCCTAGATCAAACTGGCGTTTTTTCACTGGATGTTCTTTGCCCTTCTTTTCACCCTACGTGCCGTTTTCCCGATGTTCTCTCCACCCACCCGTGGTAAATGCCTAGCTCTCAAAGCGCCACTCAGTTGAACTGCTGACGAAACACACGATCTTTCGGATATTCAAGGGCTTTAACCACCCCAGCTTTCTGGACACTTCCAATCACTCGCACATGACGACGCGATCTCCGAAAATTACGCAGAATATTCGTGAAATTATTTCTCCTATCTTTAACGACTAAGTAAGCGACCATTTTACGGCGATGCCCCAGTTAACGAAAAGAAATTTATGTTTTCGCAAAGTTTTTCAGCTGAGAAAAATGTCCATCCGTCAAAACCTCTTCACTTGTGCTTATGCATAGACTTACTCCATAGATAGTTCATTAGTTTTTCTTCGTTCACATTGTGTTACATATTTACATTTAATTCTTCAGAATTCAAAGTAGTCATCACCGTAAGCATGTGTATATTGTACAAGTTTATACAAGTGTAAAACCACCACTAGGCAGTGCAGTACTCCCTAAATTGCACATAACTTCATTAGTTTATGTTTTTAGATAGTAACATTGTAAAGTGTCGTCGACATCATCTTGTCATTACTGACCAAGGGATAATTCGGCACTCTCAATAAAACTTTTTTATTATGACGTGTACATCACGCCGTGATTTTCAGACACACGACAACAAAGAGCACTTGGCTATGATGGAGCGAATACTGGGTTCAGTTCCGTACCGTCTTGCCAAGCAGTCCAAGTAAGTTTTAACCTTAGTCGCAAAGTCGGACGTTTCTGAATCACAAGATTTTATAAACAAATATCCTAATATAAAATGTCGCATTCATCGCTTGACATTTCCCTGATTTGTAATTTCTTCATTGCAAAATTGCGCCATAACTATTACCGCGAAGGAAATCTTTCTTTATGGTGACCAAATCCTTTCTTTCTTATATTCTCGTGTCTCAGTAAATTTTCGTTAGTCATAAAAGGTACTACCTTCTATTTCTTGTCATTCATTAATACCTCATCAAACTCATATGTGGATGTTAAATTGAACATCCCCGAGTTATGTTATGAGATCGAGTGCAATCTCAACAGCGTCCTCCTTAAGTAGCGTAAAGGTATAAAGTTGAACGGGTGAATACCACGTTCGTAATACGGCAATACTTAATGATCAAGTCTAAAGAAAAAAACTTAAAAAAAACCAAGTTAAGTAACTCGCACTAAACATACCCTTTCCCCCACGATAATGACAAAAGGACGAACTACTTCTGGCACGGTCGGCTGGACTGGGACCCCACATCATCGGCGGGTCGGTACGTGCGCGAGAATACGAAACCACTCTACGTGAGTAGGCCCCCAGTGGACCAGCGCACGCCACAAAATGTTCTCCCCGTTCGCTGTCTTTCATTTTTCACTAATATTGATTTGTGTTTCAGTAGCTTGTTCTTGACTTGACATCATGGCTTTTAACCATGCCTTCATTTGTCTTCTGACTTGTCAGTAAACTAATAATAAATAGTCGACATATTAGCCTTGAAATTTCCATTGATCGTACATTCACGAAAATAGTACTATTTCGGTATTTTTTTTGGAAAATGTATTTTTGCATTATCCAAATATATACACATAGCATGTTGGAAAAGTTAATATGTTATTAAAATTTGACACAAAATGATTTTGATTCAAAGTTTATCTTCACTGATGAGCGATGAGCAGGACGTTTGGATTGTGTCATTCTGCATGTTAGGACGTTAGTGTGAATTTTTAACGGCGACGTTTGAAGCCATGATGCGAACGCTGATAGCATGTTGCATTTTGTGCGTGTGGTTATGTTAATTATTGCATGTCGTGTGTGCGCGTTCAGAAAATCCAAGTATTTCAAGAACGGGAAACTGGATTGGGATCCGGAAAGTTCGGATGGGAAATACGTACGGCAAAACTGCAAGCCCATGGAGGTAAGGCCACTACACGACTCAAGTACATTGTCCACAGTTGGCCAGAGGTTGGCCAAAGGTTGGGCAATTTGTGATTTTACTATCAAATGGCCATACATTCTCGGGATTTGGGGATTCTCTACTTTTTGACCTACGGGTATTTGAGATTTGTGGCATTAGAATTTATTGACCTGACGTGCTCACAATATGCGAATTTTGTACTGTTAGACCTAAACTGCTCACAATTTGTGGGATGTGTACTTATTGACCTAATGTGCTTATGGTTTGTGAATTCTGTTCTTATTGACCCGAGAAGCTTATTGTTTTGTATTCTTCACACATGACCAATGCTGCTCAGCATTATTCCTACTTATTGAATTGAGCCGCTCTTTATTCTTCACAATAACACACTTCGGGAATTTTCCAAAACTTTGCTGATCTACATTTTTTATATTGTTGGTCTTTCATGTACTGTATTATTAGGGCTGCGGAATTTATAAAGATTAAATAATCGATTAATCATGAATTTTTTATGATTAATTTTCAAATTAACTATTAATCGGTTTCCAAGGGATGTTTACCAGAAGTTTGGAAGAAATTGTAACAAGTGGGCCCACACTCTTGCCCGCAATACTGCGGCAGTGCGTCTAGAAATATCATCGCACACGTAGTATGTCGTGTATTCTGCTTAAATGATTTAATGAGAATTTGATACTAGTGAAGAGACTTGGGTGTCTAATGCGTGAGCTAAAAATGAAGCTACACTTTAAAGTATTTAGTTGGCACGCTATTTAGTGTAGGTCATACTATAATCCTCACCACAGATAACTAAACGCATAAGACACATTTGCCACATTGTACTCCATTGTTATTGTGGGCGAACTTGCTTTCGATGCTCACTAAGCGGCAAAATGGCAGCGAAAAAGAATAAATATTATATACCACACCTTGAAAAACACTGATCTACATGGTTATCACATCTTTCTATTTTTGTTTTCCACAGTAACATGAAAGAAAATGTCATTGACGGATTTAAATGATAAATAAAGTTGTTAATAAATGTAATTACGAAAGTTTTTGTGATTTAATGGAAATTAACTATTAATTAATCGTTCTTTCTTGAAAAGTTAACTATTAAAAAATATTAATTGTTACCAGCCCTAATTTATATATAATCCTCCTGGTAGGGGAGGTAAGAAGTTACAAGGCATTTTATTCGGACTGGTGAGGGTGGAGGCGTCTTATGGTATCATCTATAAGCTGCGGTCCTATTCTTTTATTAGGTCAGAGCGATCTCTTTGCAGCATTGTTAACATTGTGTCACAGCACAACGGGAATTGTTTGACGGTATCTTTTCAAGATTACAATCGCAGCGAATTGATGGCAGTACGCTGTTAACATGGAACACAAGCAAAAATCATTGAGTGTCCATTGCTTCATCATGAAACTATCGCCTGTTATATAGACATCAGTACGGTCTGCTTTATAATGACTGTGGCCGCGGCTCCCCATTGGAATGGCCATGATTACATTCGGTTGCAAAAGCGGCGCCCACATGCCATTATGGACCACATTACCATGTTTTATTTATTTAAATCGGATTTGAAAATTTCTCATCTCGTGGTATTTTACAACATAGTGTATCTCGGGAAAACGGCTCACTCGAATACTAGTTAGTTAAATGCGCACCAGAACTGATTCTGTCCCCGCCAGCGTGGTGTCTGTTCATTGTTCGCTGTCCGTGATTTGCTATTGGTTGGATGTATTTATATATGGTACACTCGGGTAGGGTCACCGCCTTGTCAAGGTCCTTTGCAAATCTACCCTATGCGGTTGACGCAACCAGTGAATTAGCCTCGAATATCGTGTAAGGGAAATAACCGCTGTGAAAAACAATTCACGCCACGAGTTCCAAATGCCTTGACAAGTCTAGATACGTCTCCGACATCGCTAATTCTGCGATAGGTAATTGTTGGCAAGCAAAATAAGGAGAGAACAGAGAGGTAAATGTTGTAGAAACTATCCAGAAAGCATCTTGAAACAGAGCCATGTTAGGAGTTTAAGGTGCTTTTTGTCTGGAAATCATTCCAGGTTTTATACCGTTTAGCAGGATTTTCTAAAAAAAATTATTTTTAGTTCTAGGTCAGTGTGGTTTTTGCTGCAGCCCCTTATTAGCAACCAATATAATATGCTCTGTACATTATTAGCGAGAGAAGCGAAATAGAAAATAATGTGTAACCATCTGTTGACCAAGCTCTCATTTCTTGGTCATCTTGAACACTGTAAATAGTGTGAGATGGCTGGGGCTGCATCATGGTGACCCGTTTGTCTATGTGTGGCACCCTTGTTAGAAGCTTCCACCTAAGGTCTGGCCATGGCTGCCGGTCGGTTCCTGAACTTGGTCTTTATTCCCAACAAAGGAGAGAAGCCAGTTTCACACAGATCTCGCATATTTGACGAAAACTTTGTCTTGGATCCAAATCGTAAAAATAGACTTCTGGACCCATGAGGTAACAACCCACCGGTTGAAAAGGTAGCGGGGCTAGATGAAACAGCTAAAGTCGCACACAGAGGATGCTGTTGTTATCATATACTACAAAAAGTTCTAAAACTTTATACGCGAACTTCGATAAAGTTATCTGAAGGAGGCACGATCTTGTGTTGCCTTCTCTCCTGTTAGTTTGTGACGTGTATGAGTAGAAAAGTCGTCTCAATTTCCTATTCGCTGTAGGTTTGGCAAACATTTTAATTTTGTTTAACAGCTAATTCCAGCACAATAACAGTCTCGCTGCTCACATTAGTCAGTGTGCATGGTGCATGCGAGGTGTTATTATTTGAGATGAAATTTGACGCACGGTGTTGTCATTTGCTAATTTCCGTTGACTTATAACAGAAAAATTTCCTTTTTGGCATCTGTCAATTTTCCTTTAGAATGTCATTTATTGTTTGTGACAATATTAGGACTGACTAAAGGTAATCTACAACACAGTTACAAGCTTTTGAATGATTATGTTCCCATGATAGTAGTTTGAAGCATTCTTTTATGCATTTGTATAGTTTCAAAGTACCTTAGCAGACTAGAAAGTTTCATTATAGCATGTTGTCAGCAAAGGAACCTGAAATTATACCCAGCACCAAAAACATTTGGACGAAACTTAGTGAAATATTATGATCCTTTGAATCTTTTGAGGTTTTTTTGCTGACACTTGGTATTAGGCTGTTATATATCATTATTTGGCAACTTGGGCCAACGACTCCTACAATTAGTTTCGAAGAAATTCAGAGTACTTAAGAGTACATCAGAGTCCTTTACTTCTCTAGTTAGACTTTCCTCTTAATTATTTGATACACAGACATATACCCCTAAATTTGATATCCTATAATGATGTTATAAATTTCTTAAGGCGAATTTTTTTCCGCAATGAATGAAGATTTTTCGCAGTTTTAGCACGGCGTTTCTGAACAAAATAATTCTTTAATTCTAAGTATGTTTCTTGCTGGCCTGTACAAAATTTGTGATTGACATTCTTGATAGCGTAGGATTCGGTTTCATTCTAAAGTGATATGTTTACAGCTTTATTTACGCGACAAATGCCCCGAAGACTTGCAAGTTCTTGACCTCGTTGAGAAAATGCTCGACTATGTCCCCTCGGACAGGGTACCCCTCACCGATGTCTTGTGTCATGAGTTTTTCGAGAAATGTTACCGCGTAGGTGCCGAGATTGTCCCTCCGAGTGATGTCCCAGTTCCCGGGATACCTCCGCCCACTTCGTCCCGTCGTAGCCACCGGATCGACCGGCGGTCTACATTGGAAGATATAACTGTTCCGTCAGATCGGATCGATGCTGTTCTTCCTCCGCCGGATGTCGTGTTGGACGACGAACTATATGCCACCGCCAGCTCTGATCTGGCCAAGTCTAATAAACCGGATGTCCTTAATGATCTCAGAATTCCTTCGCCGGTTGAGGAGGCGTCATTAAACGAGTCAAAGCCCTCGTCAAATCTTCAAACTAACATCGAAGATAAAAGTATCAGCAAGGAAGCACCGGCTGATCGCGCAGTGAAGGAAGAAAAGATTAGCGAGTTTCGTCGTCGCATGAATGCTAGAGCTATGATTGACGTGCCCTGTGATAGGACGGAATCCAATTTGAGTTTGCCAGATCTTTCGGCTGCTGCTAAAGCTAATGCTCATGAGACTCCCGTGGCTGGTCATTCTGCGCCGGTTTCAGTCGTCAGCGATGTATCGGAAGGGATGGCTTTAAAGACAAATGCCGCCGCGAAGGTGGAGAATGTTTTGGCTGACAAAGCTAAGGCGAAAGTGAAAGCGTCTGCTGTTGAAGAGAACAGAGGAATGCTCAATTCTAAAGTGACTATTAAAGCGAATGTTAGTAACAAAGAACAAGGTACACGAGAACAAGAAGCAATCCAACATGGTGAAGCTGGGGAAAACAGTTGGAATATCGCTGCCAAAAACCTCGATAAAATTGCTGGTGATCCAAAGACAGATTTTAAGAAAGAAGGTGAAGGCACGGAAGTTGGAGTTGAGCAACAAGATGCTGATGCCAAGGAGAATACTGCCCCAGCTAAAGGTGAAGCTGAGTCGACGAATTTTGAAGTGAATGATGGTGCAGAATATGGAGAGAATAATACACCCGAAAGTACTGAAAGTAAGATGTCACGCCGTCGCCAAAATAAACCTAATAATCTCGATGTGTTGCGTAAAGCTCTGGAGTCTTTACCCGTGGTTAATTTGGGGAATAACGTGGTTGAAAAAAGCGCTGTTGTTGATGGCGACGAAGCATCTATTTGTGAAACAACTGATATTGCTGATAATAAAAGTATTTCCGATGCTGCTGCTGCTGCTGCAGCAGAGGTGGTCCCACCAAAACCCCCGCGTAGGAACTTGCAACGACATAAATTATCTGAAACCAGTGACAAGAATGAATTGATTCGAGGTAAATCTGAAGGCACTGTAATACCTTCTGAAGGGGACAATTCTATGACTGATTCGACGGAGTTACCTCTAAGTTCCAGCGAATCCGTCGATGACGTGGTTAAGCGTTATTCGCTCAATTCGATTGACTTCACCACACCGCCATCAATCGAGAATTTCAAACCTCCGACCGTGCCGTACTCCGAGCTGTCTCTGCCCGAGCAGATTCGCTGTTTGTCCGCGGAGGCTTTCAGTTTGCGTACGTTCGTTCAGCAGCACATGCACGTCATGGATAAAATTCGCAGCTCCTCGCTTCACGACGATCAGATCAAAGAAAAAATTCAAAAGCCACGAGAGCGACGCAAACCAAAGACTCTGGATGACGTATCGTCTGAAGGCGGCAGCAAGCAGCGGAGCAGTAGCAGCAGCAAGAACGCGAAGATAACGAATTTGATCAGTGAGATGGCAAAACCAGTGAGTCACTTCTACCATCCTCTCTTAGATAGTGTATTGTGGTGTCAACGGAACATTTCAACGGATGACGCGAGTAGTGTAAAAGGAGAAGAGAATATTAATATTGTATGCCCAGAAGGGAAGGAGGTCAGTCCAGTGGGCAGAGATAGTGATGTATGTGAGACTGTAGCCGATAAATGTGATCCAGTTATGAAAAATCAATCCATTTCTGCACTTATTCAAGAATATGATGTAGATATTGCGCACGAAACTGACACTCAGACAAAAGGTGGAAGCGGTCCGATTTCAGAGGTTCCAACAGAAGCTGTAACAACTGAAATAGCAGGCAGTACCCATAGTTTAGAACAAGAATCTAGTCAGGTTGCACCTCTTAATGTTGAACAAAATAAGCAAAAATGTGATGAGGATAAGCGAAGTGATAAAGCCATTGAAAAGACTGATATAAAAGGAAGTGGCCCACCTGTGGAAAAGAGTAGTAAATGTGACAAACACGTTAAAAATGTTGAGACTCAATCTAAGCCTGTAATAACGAGTCCTCTTGCTATAAGTACTCAGTCGAATTCTCCCAACCAATCAGCAAGTGCTGCCAAACCTCAACCATCAAAAACTATCGACACTCTACCTACTTCTAAAGTCGCGAAGATCAACAAGAAGAAATATTGGTTTGAAGAAAGTAGCGAGGAACGGGATATGGCGCCAAACTCGGATGTCGCACATTGTGCCCTTTCGCCGGATGTTTTTTATGATGCGCCACAGTTCGCCGTTGATAACGTCGCAGTGAATAGCGAATCAGCGAAATCCAAAACACAGAATCCCGACGCGGGTTTTAGTGCGAACAGCATGTTGCTGGAATACGGAAGTCCAATGGTTATGCCAGATGAGAAGAAAGCGGAAAAACCTACATAGGCGATATACAAGGTGACTATAATTCTCAGCCAATCGTGACGCATCATGCATTTGCGGTATAATTCTTGGCTAAACGTGACGCATGATGTTCGAAGGAGAGTAGTCGTTGGGTAATCATGATGCATGGTGTTTAACACATGGTCTAATCCTTGACCAATCACGATGAGAAGTATTCCTGACCTCTGCGCTTTGTTTCGACTCTACTAAAATGATCTAGTCTACTAACAGCATGACAGTTTTGTCCGGGTGTACGCATTAAATCGATGTCTTTGAAATACGGATTAACCGTCGCACACTTGAACTCCTCTCTGGCATCGCTAAATACACCTACACATTAGACAATGATGAAAAAATACAGTAGTAACTAATAGACTATATTCAACATTAAGCTTTCATATGTATGCTAAATTAAATAAGTCTGATATGGCGGTATGATTTGACGTAACCTTTTTTTCTCAATTCTTAATACTAGTGTTGATACTAATTCTAAACATTCAGAATATTTCACAAACACATTATTTGAAGCACACAATTCTTGCTTGTTTCATATTCGAATATATGATGGGGAGGTGGGCAATAAATTTTCCTTATTCCCGCATTCGAACCACGGACTTCTCATATGAAATACTGGGGCTCTAACCACTAACCCTTTCCATGGATTATGGATGACTTCTCATGAATTATGGAGTTCATCAGTTACAGCGAGACTTTCATTGCCCTTTATTCAGTATGATGTGTTTTGTTGTGTTTATTTATTTGGAGGAACCAAACGAAATGGTCACTTGGTTATTACATAAGATGGCGAGGCCGAATGTCACTAAGTGGTTTTATCTCGTAACTGTCTCGTGGTAATTTGTTCAGTTAGTAAGAACATTATATCTGTGATATTGTAGACAAGAAACTTCTAGTTCTTTTGGACCCTCATCCTTACCTCTGATGAATATGTTTTCTTTGTGGTTACGCTCTGATCATGTGGGGAGCAGTAGGCTGGGATTAGACCATTATCTAGGTCTCCATTGCAAGCGTAACCATTTTGTTAACATTACAATAGTGAAGTTTATAGTGATAATGAAGTTTTATTTTAAGTGCCATATCCCTTGGTCGTTATGACAAGATGACACCCGCAACAATATAAATAAATATATCCAAAAAAGAGTCCTCACTTTTGATTTGAAGATATTGAGCGTGGGAGAGGCTTTCATGTCAGGAGGGAGACAAGTTAAATAATCGAGTAGCGTTAAAGGTGAAGGTGCCATTACCAAAGACTATGGGTGAGACGCTTAGATTTGGAGACAACAAGAGAGAGCGTAGTTGATTATCCCGTGTTTTTGGCAGGTGTGCGAGCGATTATAAGATAACTAAGATACTTGGGGGTCGGCGTAGGTAATGCATTTGTAGGTGAAGACAAGCGTCTTGAACTGTATGCGCTGTACGACAGAATTTCCTCATTATCGAGATGAGAACGATATCGTAGTGAAAAGCCACTAAGTTTAGGTAGACATTTGACCTTCGTCCACACATACCACTGGTTCCTAACACGGGCAGCATATGTATGCCACACACTGCGGCTTCTGTGATAGAGGTTGATGTTGATTATTTATAATGAGATAAGATAGCAGAGATTTAACCCTTACCACACTGACATCAGTATATTACATTATAATAGCAATACAATTCTGTGACAACAGAGTGCTAAGGGTTAAGCACCATGCGGACCGTACAAAGAGTATGCGAAACACAGCAACGTCAGACGGAAGAAGACCTTACATAGCCACACTGCTCCCCCAATCCATATGGGCACACAGGCTTTAAAGCGGCTAGACTGGGCGGTGGGGTTTGGGGGTAACACCGAGGCCTTTTAACGATTGAATTCTAACCATCTAACCACTACATTTAACTGCTCCGCCCGACTTGACTGTGGTTGAATATATAATGTGTACGGGTATCCCAACTCCACTTACTCATAGTGCCTGTCAAAATTTATAAAATACAAAAGCTGTTGTTAATCTTGATGTCCATTAGTTGAATAGTTGTAGAGATTTCTTTCTTTGTTTTCATATTGTCTTAGACTTAATCGTGAATTATTTGTGCATTCCACTTGCTCGCATGTTGTGCAGTATTTTATTTTGTTCCTTCTCTCTAAATACCATACATACTGTAGAATTTTAGTCATTGCATGTTCAGAAAGCAGATTAATCAATGTTTCTAAGGACATCGCATATTTTTGGGTGAATTGACAGGAATCAAAAGGGATTTTCATTTTATTTATGTCGATAACCAAAAATCGCTTTTGGTGTTGCATTTCAGTGTTACATACCCGTTGTCATCTAAATGTTTTGGCTTTAATTCACTTTCAATTAAGTATTTTTGATATCAGCATAGCCCCTGGAAGTTGCTTTTTATGTTCAGTGATTCTGTAGAGTGCATTTAGACAACCATAATTGAATACTGTATGCCATGTGCCTATGACAGTCGAGTGGTAAGCCTGCTAGACTGGAAACTGCATCTGAGAACCTTAAACCTTAATTATTGATACCTGCAGTCTATGTGGTGATTTACCTATACTGCTGTACTTTCACAACAAGCCCTCTATCTTCGGCGACCAGCGATATATCCTCAGCCACCCGCTATATATTCTCGGCCGCCCGTGATATGTCCTCAGCCACTTGCTATATGTCCCGGGCCACCCGCCCTTGGATATGCCCTCGGCCACCCGCCCACGATATGCCCTCGGCCACCCGCCCCCGATATGCCCTCGGCCACCCGCCCTTGATATGTCCTCGGCCACCCGCCCACGATATGTCCTCGGCCACCCGCCCACGATATGTCCTCGGCCACCCGCCCTTGATATATCCTCGGCCACCCGCCCGCAATAT
>WURV02196257.1:0-11981 GCA_011762755.2 Epimenia babai | reverse complement strand
TTTAAACATTCACGTGTGCCACTATGACTATCTCGAAAGAAGACAGAATCTTAGTAAAGCAGTTAAGATTAAATAAATGCTGGGGAGCTAGATGATTGAAAAGAGAATTCCCACAGAAGCCATGGTCAACACCTTCACTTCATAGGCTTTGCAAGAAAATTGATGCCACTGGTGACTCTCAACGTAAAGAGGGTTCGGGTAGACCCCGCAGCATTCGGACACAACAAAACATTGATTTGTTCGATTCGTTAATTGCCAGTCAAGAAGACTCACCTGGTTCACACAAGAGCCCAAGGGAGATCGCCAAAGCCGTTGGAATACATCGGTCATCGGTGCAAAAATCGCCAGGCAAGATCTGCGTATGAAAGTCTACAAGCGCAAATAAGTCCATAAGTTAACAGATGCCAATGAGCTAAAGGGTTTACAACGTTGTCGCAGGTTATTAAGGCGCTTTCCCAGCGAAAGGAGTGTCAACAAGATATGGTTAACCGATGAAAAAATATTCCCTGTTGCACACAGACAAATTTCAGGCAACGATTTTGTTTTACAGCAGGATGGTGCTACAAGTCACATGGCACGCGAGACACAAACTTTCCTCGAAGATGATCAGATTGAGTACATCGAGAAAGATTTGTGGCCACCTAATAGCCCTGATCTTAATCCAGTTGATTATGCAATATGGGGCGCACTTCAGAAAAAGGTTTACAAAGAGGACATACAAAACATTGCACACTTACGACAGGTCAACGTGGACAAATGGAACGAGATAACTCAGAACTTCGTGACTCGCTCGATACGCTCATGGCGTAAGCGCTTGCGTGAAGTTGTCAGGAATGGTGGTGGACACATTGAACAATTACATATTTGATTATTTGCGATCATAGTGTCGCGAGGTACTTTTCTTCCATTATCAATTGCCTCTAGTATTTGCTGTCTCAATTTCATCAAACAGTTTGATTCATGAAATTACGAACTTTTATTGCTGAGCTGTTTTGGCAAGGTTTGTGACGTCGTCAAAATATTGCATCAAGAAAAGTAGTGTTGCTCGTGTTCGGGAGCTTTTAATCTATAGCCAATCAGTGACGTATGTTGTAAAATATCATCATCTTATCAAGAAAAGATTTATATGCAATATAAAGGGGAAAATATTCTGGTATCACACCCAGTTGTGAAAATATACTTAGCAAGGTGAGCGTTATCACTCTTTTGGAGCCATCCTGTATATTAATATTGCGTTGGCTGTTCAGCGAGAGAATGCATTCTGTTGAATGTAGACAAGGTACATACTGACGATAGCTCTGTATATACATGTATGAACAAATGAGAAATTGCGGGCGTTTTTGTGTTCGCGCGTGCGAGGTACACGACAGTTGCGGGTCGTCTTTACTACACGGGATGGCCACAACACCGGGCGCAAAATTTCAATATTCGTCAATTTTTAAACTTCAAACAGCAAATGAATGTAGTTACCAATGTAGGAACGGGGGAGAATTTATCGGTTTTAATTTAAATAAACCAGTCGGCCACGAAAGACTCTGAACCTAGCCATGGAACGATTTCTGAACACATGTGATTTGGTCTTCAATCGTCTCCGATTTTCAAATTTCAAAACATCACACGGAGAGAACTTTTACTGGAGGTAGGATGACTGATTCAAAAATAAATTTCACATATAACTACCGACGGCGCCAGAAATTTCGGTCGTCATTAACAATTAGGGGTGATTTTTCTTTGTTAATGTCGGTCGGGCTTCTAGAAGCAAAATCAACAGCACATATACGAAACACAATGATGTCATTCCATAGGACCATACCCCTATGGAACATGGGGAAACTACGCTGTATAAATACAGAGGGGTGGAATATATAGACGTTCTAGAATAAGTATGCATATGTCACGTCAATCATAACTCTCGTCGTTCCATTCTGACTCTGTACGTCGGAGGACATAACACCCCGTCTGGCACATAATATCTCGTATCACACGACGGGTAGCTATCATCGGTAGGTTTGACATTGAAGCTTTGGAGAAGATAGGACATAAAGAGAAATATGCGAGACTTGGCGAAGTTCTCTCCCATGCACAGACGCTTGCCAACACCGAAAGGGATGAGGTTTCTTCTTGTTGGATGACTCGCTGGGAGTAGTTCACCGGATTCGTCCAAAAATCTTAGTGGATCGAATTCCCACGGGTTCTTCCACAAGCTTTCGTCATGGTGGATACGATAGAGGTTGGGAATGATCATGCTGTCACGTGGTACAGTGAAGCCGCGAAACTCGATGTCACTTGCGCACGCGTGAGGAACAGACATCGGCACAATAGAACTGTATCTGGATAGCTCCAATATGGCCGCTACAGTGTAAGGCATGCTGGCACGATCTGATAGTTTAGGTCGTCTCTCCTTGCCGACAACGATATCGATCTCATGTTGGATTCTAGTCTGAACATCTGGATAGTGCAATAAAACGAGGAAGAACACCCTCAGTGACGAGTCCGTCGTAACAAAGCCCGCTCCGAACGTGTCCAGAATAATTCCCTTGATGTAAGAATCTTTCAACCAGGCATTCTTCTCTTGAAATCTCATCATCTCGTATACAATGCCTTGGCCTGTTTCCCTGATCTCGGATGGTAGCTTCGTTAGATCACCATGAAGGAAGCCAATAACAATGTTCTTACATTCGCACATACGACGATAAAGGCTCCCGGGTCCAATCGGTAGGTGCCTTAGAAAGGGAAATGAATATAATATGATGTCCACAAATGGTGAGGAGATTTTGGCCATTGTACGAATCATTTGCTCCCCAATTTTGGCTTTCCAGTGATTACTATCGAACCGTTCCCCAATCAACAAAATGCACAAAATATTGATAAGAGACGTTCGAAAATAGTCTTCCATATCGACATCCTGACCTAATTTCCCTTTCAATTCCTCAACAATGACTTCGAGTTCTTTAGTCACTATCCGCTCCAAGGCGACAACGCCCTCCCCGTATTGTTTGAGCATTGTGTGAAACATCTGCCTCTGGGGTTTCCAATTTTCGCTGTCCATAGACCGTAAACCTACATCATCCGGCATCATATATTTACTTGTGAATGATGGCGCACGTGAACTGAATACTTCCGCCGTGTCAGCGCCTTGCAGCGCGTCTCGTACGACCTCCACCGAATTTAACACGAAGATATTGCGCCCGAGAACATTCAAGTAACTGATATCGCCGTACTTCTCCCTGTGGTCGAACAACGTCATGTGGGTCTGAAGGCCGAGGTTGCCAAGAACCGGCCATCTGGCTGGCCCTGGAGGTAGACGATACTCTCGCCGACGTATAAATCGTCGAACTAATTTTTGTGATATGAAAATCACAAACACACTTCCAAGAATAGTCACCAGATTCTCAATCGTCATTGTGGGCAGCAGTCTCCCTGAAATAGTATTGTGTTAATGTGACAATAAACATTATTGTGTTAATGTAACAATAAACATTATTGCCTTAATGTGACAATAAGCAAGATTGTGTTATTTTAAAATGACTAAAAAACTTATCTACAGTAGATTTGATCAAATAATACCTCTGATGTTGAATAGGCGATTATTTCTGATTATTTATCGAGAGCGTCTTTTTAACCGCGAAATACGAAAGACTGTCCTCTTGAATGTCCAACGGTCACAGAACACACTGGCTTCATAAAGTCATGCTAGCAGTAATATAGGAATATAATATTATGACACCAAAGATAACAAACGATAATTTTTCGTATCGCTTATAATTGAAATTGGGTCGGCTGTTCAGCGAGAGAATGCATTCTGTTGAATGTAGACAAGGTCCATGGATGATAGCTCTACATATACATGTATGAATAAATGAGAATGTACAGGCGCGTTTGTTTTCGTTGTGTTCGAGCGTGCGACGTAAAAGACTGTTGCGGATCGTGTTTACTACACGGGATAGCCATAACACCGGGCGCAAAATTTCAATATTCGTCAATTTTCAAACTTCAAACAGCAACTGAATGTAGTTACCAATGTAGGAACGGGGGAGCATTTGTCGGTTTCAATCTAAATCAACCAGACGGCCACGAAAGACTCTAAACCTACTCATGGAATGATTTGTTAAGACATGTCATTTGTTTATATCGTCTCCGATTTTCAAATTTCAAAAAATCTCACGGAGAGAGTTTTTACTGGAGGCAGGATAACTGATTCAATAATAAATTTCACATATAACTACCGACGGCACCAGACATTTCGGTTGTCATGAACAATAAAGGGTGATTTTTCTTTGTTAATGTCGGTCGGCCTTGTAGAGAAAAATCAACAGCCCATATGCCACACACCATGGTGATATTTCATAGGACTATACTCCTATGTAACATGGGTAAACTACGCTGCATAAAATACACAGGGGTGTAATGTATAGACGTTCTAGAATAAGTATGCATACGTCACGTCAATCATCACTCTCGTCGTTCCATTCTGACTCTGTAAGTCGGAGGACATAACACCCCGTCTGGCACGTAATATCTCGTATCACATGACGGGTAGTTGTCATCGGTAGGTTTGACATCGAAGCTTTGGAGAAGATACGATATAAAGAGAAATACGCGAGACTTGGCGAAGTTCTCTCCCATTCACAGACACTTGCCAACACCGAAAGGAATCAGGTTTTTTTTGTTGGATGACTCGCTGGAAGTAGTTCACCGGATTCGTCCAAAAATCTTAGTGGATCGAATTCCCACGGCATACTGGGTAAAGTCGACAAGTACGGCGCATGAAGAATTCGACGGATAAAGCAGTGCCGGACTTTAGCCGAATGTGAAGCTCAAACTCATATAACATCAGTTTACCTTTGCTGATGTCTGTCGGATTTTGAGAGATTGCACAACATACGATATCGTCCTGTGGCAGGAACATACTCTATCGAAACTGATTGAAATAGGCCATATGACTGCTGAACTGCTCCATGACATTTTTAAATAGCTGTCGTAAAATATGGGTTAACACCTGTCTAACACATCTAAGTAAAATTCTGAAAAACAAAAGCAAGCCATCTATATCATAGTGAATGGTACACGATATACTTCGTCGCTATCGTTATTTTCTCGAACCTCAAACTATTGAATCTGAACAGTACTATAAAGTTAAGGTGTATTGCTTCATGTATAGCCTAAAGTACAGAATAGCTTATTGCCAAGTGGAATATTTGATTTTTTGAGATTAATAATTAAATACTTTTGGCATCCACCATCAACACACAACCCAAAGATTCTATGGGTTAGTTAAACAGGAATAACCTGCACGATTCCTCTAGATCACTGAAATCACTACAATCCTTCAACAATGCCCAAGAGACCTCAAGACGCTTACCTAAAAAGAGAAAAAAGCAGAAGAGGGAGAAAAGAGCCCAAGAAGGCCATCTTGATATTAGAACGAGAAGACAAGGAGACTGTCTGACATTAAAAACAAGAGGCCAAATAGACTCGACAGTACCCATTACGATACCGAAACAAGACAAGTGGCCAACGAGACCCGGCAATACCTATTACGTTACTGAAACAGGCAAAAACAGCTTTGCGGAAAAAACCTAAGCTGAAATCACATCTAATTGCTAAAATAGAGATGTCCCAAACAAATCTGAATAAGACCTACACAGACAATATCTGCAAAATTGCAGACCTCCGCGCTAAACAGATATGGAGATAAAGATTTTCGAATAAAAAAGTTGATAGGAATTACCCCCTTCTCTCCCATGACGAGATGCTGAACAAATGTGAAAGATAGTAACCCGAGGACAATATTTGCCAAATTGTAGACTTCTGCGATAAGCGGTCCTTGAGAAAAAAAAATTGTTAATAACAAATACGAACATTGGCATAAGTTACTTCCCCTAAGCTTTTGTGAGAGGTTTGTAGACTTGTCTGGGTTCACGGGTAATCAAAATTGAGTTTCATCAGCATAGAATTTTTAATTAATACCATGTTTCTCGATAATGTTAACGAGGGGAGTGGTGTAGGTTCAGAAGAGAAGTGGACCAAGAACGCTGCCTGGAGGAACGCCTTAGGGCAATGGATGAGGTTTTGACTTGTGGTTGAAGGCTTGAACAATGAAGGAACGGTTTTGTAGGTAAAAAGTAATCCATGAGAGAGCAGTGTGTCTGTTATGTTTTAAATTTCTTATGTTGAATAAAAACTAACACCAAATTATACTGAAAAAGTACGACTCGGTGTGAGTACTCTATCTTTAATTATAATCACAAAGTAATAACAATCTCAGCTTATTAATAACATTTTAACACTAGCAGTTACTAAACGGTTACACGTAATTGGAACCTGATCACTACAGTATTATTCTGTCGTCTAAACACGATGTTAACTTTAGGACTTGTACGATTAATAGGAATGTGGTAATTTTAGACACCGGCTTTTTATAAGCTAAGGGGCAGACTCTATCGAAATAATAAAATATTCGATATAATGCAATATTAAAGGTAAAGAATATCGAGCCAATCGAGTGTAACGTAGTCGTGGCGCGACGTGATTGACACGTTCGCGAACGATCGAGGGGATTCCCCGTATTCGGCGAGAATATTAACCGGTAAAATCCAGTTTGTTACAGTGTCTAATGCCAAAGCGTGTTTCAAGACGAGAAAATAAAGTTTAGTGATCAATTGTGCCAAAAGCTGCACTTAGGTCGAGCATTACTAGTACTACAGCTTTGGCATAATCGAGGGATCGGCGGATGCTGCCAGAAATGCAGATAAGGGAGGTGTTCTACGCTATGGTTTTTCTGTAAGCAGACTGAAATTCTGATAACAAAGAGTTGGCTTTGAGATGCTGCATTATTTGTCATCATATATTATACTTATGAGTATCCGAAAATCATACCATACCGAGCATTACATAGTGACCTTTCGAACTGACGTTTTGAACTTACTGAACCTTCTCCTTTAATCAAAGAACGTTATACACCCATGAATATACCAATTCTAAGCTACAACATAAAGAGTGACAAGATTTATTGCGTACATTAAACTTGATAACTACACTACTAGAGCAACAACCTCCAGCAAAACACCCTCCGCCCTCATTAGGAGACACCCTCTTGCCTCTCACAGCATTTGGATCCATGACGATCACCATATCACCAATTTTAACATTTTTCTCCACTTGCCACTCCTTCCAAGAAACGAACGTCGGGACGACATCTCTCGTCCATCTACGTCATCTCCTGTACGCTACGCCAGTTATGATGGAAAAATATGTCTGCGATTTTTGAAATATATAGGTGGAAAAATGTACTAGATATACATCGTTAAACACGCTGCTCATTTTTTTCTTGACCGCCATGTCGTTCTGTGTTATTTAGATCTTTTGTAGATAGAATAACAGAGAGATAAATTATGCATGATATCAGTAGTTGTACAAAGAAGACTTTCCTCAACAGGAAAAATATCTGCGTAATGCTTGTACAAATTAAACCTAATGTGATCGTTATGTTTCTTTATTCATATTTTTCGTAGAAAATTGTTCAAAATGACCCAGAAGTCGTAAAATTCCGCCGCTAGTTAAAGCTGGCCACCCCGATGATTACACCAACCACAGACCATGTCATTACAACCGCGATTGTCCAAAAAATAATAAATAACCAGCCTCAAATACCCTCAAAATGCTGTAATCGACGCTGATTTTGCCTTTCGCGTTTCATTGTTGACTAATTAAGAGAAGCGTTATATGAATCTAAATTGTACAAAAGTTGAAGTTGTACTAAAAAGGGTCATCAGGTATATAAATCATCTAGCGAATATGACAGACGTTACACCAATCAAAATGTTGCGGAATCACTTCCGTTGTTCCATCCTTACTTTGTACGTCGAAGGACATAACACCGCGCCCGGCACGTAATGTCGCGTATCGCATGACGGGTAGTTATCATCGGCAGGTTTCACATCGAAACTTTGAAGAAGATACGATACAAACAGAAATAGACGAGACTTGGCAAAGTTTTCTCCCATGCACAGACGCTTGCCAACACCGAAAGGAATGAGGTTTCTTCTTGTTGGATGACTCGCAGGGAGTAGTTCACCGGATTCATCCAAAAATCTTAATGGATCGAATTCCCACGGGTTCCTCCATATTTTTTCGTCATGGTGAATACGATAGAGATTGAGAATAATCATGCTATCACGTGGTACAGTGAAGCCGCGAAACTCAATGTCACTGGCGCATGCGTGAGGAATAGCCATCGCAACATTGGAACCGTACCTGGATAACTCCAATATGGCCGCTACGGTGTATGGCATGTTGGGACGATCTGATAGTTTAGGACACCTCTCGTTGCCGACAACGTCTTCGATCTCCTGTTGGATTTTAGCCTGAACATCTGGATAATGCAATAAAACGAGGAAGAACGTTCTCAGTGACGAGTCAGTCGTAGCAAAACCCGCCGTAAACGTGTCCAGAATCACGCCCTCGATGTAACAATCCTCCAACCAGGCATTTTTCTTCTGAAATATCATCATCTCATACACCGTGCCCTGACCTGTTTCCTTTACGTTTAATGGTAGCTTCGTTAAATCATAATAGAGAAAGCCCAAGACGATGTTTTTACATTCGCACGCACGACGATAAATGGAGCCGGGTCCAATCGGTAAGTATCTCAGAAACGGGAATGTATACAATATCATGTCCACAAATGCTGAAGACATTTTGATCGATGACCGAACCATTTCCTCCCCGATTTTGACTTTCCAATGATTACTATCAAATCGTTCACCAATCAACAAAATGCACAGAATGTTGATGAGAGACGGCCGAAAAAAGTCCTCCATATCTACGTCTTGTCCTAATTTCGTGTGTAATTCCTTCACAACGACCTCGAGTTCTTGGGTAACGATTTTTTCCAAAGCTTCAACACCCTCTCCGTATTGTTTTAGCAGGGTGTGAAACATCTGCCTTTGGAGTTTCCAGTTTTCGCTGTTTAAAGACCGTAGAACTACATCGTCCGGCGCTAAATATTTACTCGCGAATGTAGGCGCGCGCGAACTGAATATCTCCGCCGTCTTGGCGCCTTGAAGCGCATCTCGTATGACCGCCACCGAGTTGAACACGAAGATATCACGCCCGAGAACATTCAAGTAACTGATATCGCCGTGCTTATCCCTGTGGTCGAACAACGTCATGTGAGTCTGAAGGCCGAGGTTGCCGAGAACGGGCCATCTGGCTGGCCCTGGAGGCAGACGATACTTTCGCCGGCGTATGAATCTTCGAACTAATCGTTGTAATACGACGATCACAAATATAGTCCCGAGAATAATTCCCACATTCCCAATCGTCAATGTGGACAGCATACTGTAATTTCTGTGGCTGAAATAATATTACGGAAACATCTAAGCCATTTCAATAAATGATCGTAACATCGTGACATGTATTAAATACGTATGTACAGTCTTTGGTTCGTTGTCAAAGTTATCCACAAAAGCATCTAGCAACACAAATATACATTATATATCATCAAATTCTCGCTATTATAACTCACTCAAAGGTGTAACTCACTCAAAGGTGGTGAGTTGTTAAAACGAACTTGTTTAACGTTGTTAAATAAGAAAAAATGAAATTAAACCACTGTAAATGTGATCATTATTCTATTATGTTAAAATGACTATAAAGCTTAAATACCTTTGAAGACGCTGGAGATAAACGGTCGGTGATTACTTATCGTGAAACAGGCCGCCCGAATACTGTATCTAATGTGCAACTGTGCTAGGCACACACACCGGGTTTATATATTGATACACGCAGTAACTTAACGTGCCACTGATAACCGCGGATGACAGCACTCATTAGAAATGTGGTTGGCGGTTCAGAAAGAGAATGCATTCGATTGGCAGACAAGATACAGTATACGGAAGATACGACTAGGTCAACGTGTTTATACCGTGCGTGCCACACACGCTCGTGCGTCAATATAAGCTCAAACTAATATAACCTCAGGCTATCTTCGCTGATGTCGGTCGGACTTTGAGAGGATTACACAGCATACGATATCGCCCCGTGGCAGAAACATACCCTATTGAAACTGAGTAAAATAGGCCACATGACTACTCTACTGCTCCCTCTCTACATGCATTTATTCAAATTACTGTAGTAAAATATGGGTTAAACACCTGGATAACACGTCTAAGTAAAATTCTCAAAAACAGAAGCAAGCCATCCATATCATAGTGAATGTTACACGATATACCTCGTCTGCATCGTAATTCGTGAACTTTACAAACTATTGAATCTGAACAGTATTTTGAGGTTAAGGTGTAGGCAATCGCTTCATGTATGAAGTACAGAATTGATAAATTGCCAAGTAGAATATTTGATTATTTTTAAATTAAATAAATAAATACTTTTGGCATACCACATCACCACACAACCAAAAGATCTTATGGCGTTAGTTAAACAAAAATAACCTGCACGATTCTTCTAGATCACTAAAGTCACTACAATCCTCCAACAAGGCCCAAGAGGCCTCAAGACGCTTACCTAAAAATAGAAAAAATGCCGAAGAGGGCATAAGAGGCGAAGGAGGCGACATTAATGTTAACTGGGCTACTGAAAACCTACACAGGTGTAATTTACAAACAACCACGTCATCATTTAACCTAAAGCAACGGATTACCGGTTCTACCCACATAGGACCATACGGCACGTCGTGTATCGACCTGATTTTTACGTCGAAAAGTCTTTGCGCTCCTAACCATGGAATACTTTCCTATGACTTGCATGGTGGTAAAACATGGCATAATTGTACATATATTATCCATTAGCACCTCTATAACGAAAGAACCCAGGAAACTTATCTGCAAACTATGTGTGTATGTGTGTATGTGAGTATGTGTGTATGTGTGTATGTGAGTATGTGTGTATGTATGTGAGTATGTGAGTATGTATGTGAGTATGTGTGTATGTCTGTATGTGTGTAAGTGCGCGTGAGCGTATGCGCGTGTGTATGCGCGTATGTGCGTGCGCGTGTGTGCGCGTATGTACGTGCGCGTGTATGCGCGTGCGTGTGTATGCGCATGTGTGCGTGTATGTGCGCGCGCGGTTTGTGTTCGCGCGGTGTGTGCGCGTGTGCGTGTGTGTGTCAACCGAAATACCGGACGACAACAAATCGTTTATTGGTGCCACATTTTATAATCTACTTTAACATTTTTAACTACATGATTATTTATATATGTGTTTTAATTCTATTTTACTGATTGGCTCTTCCTCATTTATTTCGCACATGTGTATAATCCGTGACAATCTACAATGCTAGCTGTACAATAATTACGGAGGTGCAGACCGCCGTGTTAGCTATATCGTAATTACGGCAAATACAAAGGTAACACCTTTTTGAACAATCAAATATAGATCAAAACAAGCTTGCGGATATCAGGTATACTTCATATACTTTATTTCACCTGACGAAACATACTTGATATACGAAAGCTTGTGATTATCTATATAAGTTAGTCAACAAGGTGTTACCTTTATATTTGACGTATGTACAATGATTAACTTAGGCTTAATAATTATAAGAGTTATAGATAATGAACTAATGATTGGGTTTTCGGATAGGTGTGGTATACATCGGGATATCACTGTGTTGTGTAATTATTCCCGTCGTTTCATCCTTAGTCTGTACTCCGGAGGACACAATGCCCCACTGGGCACGTAATATCTCGTATCACACGACGGGCAGTTATCATCGGTAGGTTTGACATTGAAGCTTTGGAGAAGATATGTTATATAGAGAAATATGCGAGACTTGGCGAAGTTCTCTCCTAGGCACAGACGCTTGCCAACACCGAAAGGAATAAGGTTTCTTCTTGTTGGATGACTCGCTGGGAGCAGTTCACCGGACTCGTCCAAAAATCTTAATGGATCGAATTCCCACGGGTTCTTCCACAAGCTTTCGTCATGGTGGATACGATAGAGGTTGGGAATGATCATGCTGT